>PVKN010000707.1:0-66720 GCA_004027915.1 Capromys pilorides | reverse complement strand
TCCTCCTCCTCTTCTTCTTCTTCCTTCTCCCTCTCCCCTCCTCCTCACTCTCCTCCTTGATCTTGCTCCCAGGTCAGCAGACAAAGTTACAAAGAGGGAAACTAAGACCTGGTGGCATGTGCACCCCAGGGCTGACTAAGGCTCTATGGAAGGACCAACAGGGAAAGGGAAGATAAGAGAGAGCCATGGAAAATCCTGAATGGTCTCCTAGTGGCCCACAGCAATGTCCAGTGGAAAACTCCCACCAGAAGCAGTGCGCCACTCTTGCTAACGCGGTGTCGCAGCCTGCATTGAGTCCCCCGCAGCACAGGGAGCCTGGCACACTCTGAGCTCAGATCCAGGAACAGCAAGGGGCCTGCAAGTCGTCCTTGTCACCTGGGTTTTTCGTTCGTTCATTTGGGGTGCACTGGGGATTGAACCACACCCGGACTCTGTCGCCAGCTCAGTGTGCTCTGGGACCAGAAATCGGGCCCCTGTCTCTGCTCCTGCCAAAGCGGGTGCTTTGTCCACTGAGCTACCTCTCCAGCCCAGATTTAGTATCCTGAAAACACTAAAATCTCAGTTATCCAAAGAGAGTGCAGCATCTGGGGTTGCCTTCAGCTGAGAAGTCAAGAAGAGCTGCATTCCGTGTCTATGTGCGACGCGGTGAGGTCGGAGAACAAAAGCACACGTGACTGTGGATCAACAAGAGCTTGGCAGGGTCACAGGGTACAGGGCGATCTGGCAGCAGACAGCCACGCTGGCCAAGCGCCCCAGCATCTAGAGCTTGAGGCCTAGGCAGGAAAGGACCAGGGAATCCCTCGGCCAGCCAGGGAGATGCGACGGACAGCGCCTGGCCTTCTCCCTGGTCACGCATTCTGTAAAGCTCACCTGCCCCTGAGGTACCAGAGCACGCTGCCTTCTGGAGTCCCCAGAGCCTGGTGGGTGGAGGAGGACCTGGCAGGCCCCTCCCTGGAGCCGGATGCCGCTGAGTGGCCATGCGAGCTTCGCCTCTCTCGCTTCCCCGTGTGCCATGCCCGCAGCTGGCCTGGCCCTGCTCTCCGCTCCCCTCACCTGGACTTCCATGCGCGGGTGCAGCTCTGTGGGCCTCACAATGCAGCGTTTATTCCACTAGCATTGCTTCTGTGCCCAGGCTTTACTGGAGATGTGCAGATGGAGAAGAGGAGAAGGGGGCAGACAAGCGCACCAGCGAGACAGGGCACTTGGCAGAAGCTAGCCTTGCGCAGGCGGAGGCAGCGCCAGCTTCAGAGCCGGGGGCCCAGCGGCCCAGCCTGGCACCCATGCAAGAAAAGCAGGGCCTCATCACTGCAGGAGCGCAAGAAGTCCAGCGGGAAGCTGTAGCCCGATTTCGCGGGCAGCGCCGAGGTCCGCGGGGCGCTACTCACAGCAAACACTCCGAGTCTCCGAGTCGCCAGCGTTTGAGTTTATGCAAGTATTAGTTACATGTTCATTTTGGAAATTTCAGTTGAATAAGTCCAACAGTCACCAATGACATATAAATGCACAAAAGTGAGTTATTTTTAAACTTTGTTGCAGGAGGGATTTAAAATGTATCTATCATAAAGTATTGTAAATTTAAAATATGTCTTATTTTAGTATAGCCTAGGGTCTCCAGCGCTTAGCTGAGAAGCAGACAGGTGTGGCCCTCCTCAGTGGCAGTGGCAACATGTGGCTGTGTCCCCTGTGACACCCGCATTGCGTATGCTTTGCAGCTGTCTCCCATACCTCTCACCATGGCCAGGCAACGGGCAAATGAAGACATGGACACTCACCAATATGAAGAACACAGTCCTATAATCCAACTCTCTTCTTTCTTTCTTTCTTTCTTTCTTTCTTTCTTTCTTTCTTTCTTTCCTTCCTTCCTTCCTTCCTTCCTTCCTTCCTTCCTTTCTTTCTTTCTTTCTTTCTTTCTTTCTTTCTTTCTTTCTTTCTAATTTTTATCTTTTTGATACGGGGTTTCACTATGCAGTCCAGGCTGGCCTTGATCTCACAGCGATCCTCCTGCCTCAGGCTCTCAGGTGCTGATAATATAGGCCTGTGCCACCATGCTTGACCCTGTTACCTGTGTCTGTTTGACATCAAAGACCTGGACCTTTACGAGAGACTAGTGCAGTGCATGCTGACAATAAAACACAAGCAATAATGACAAAAAAAATAATAGCTTTCACTCTGTCATTGTTTTTAACTTTTTTAAAAATGCTGTTTGCATGTAACATGCTAAATTTGTGCATTTACAGCTCAAAATTCTTGCTTGCTTCTTATTTCTCAAAATTTAGGCTGAATAATTAAAAATAGTTGAGAAAACTAACGTTGAATGTTGAAGCCCATCATGTGAGAGAATATGGCAGTGGGTCGTTAAACACAGCCACAGGGAGCTAAATTGACTTCTCCTTGATGAGAACTTTGACTTGCAATGTCCTCAGAAGAAAAGTTAATTAGCACGATCTTACTGGAATCTGTTCAGAATTCAGTGAATTCGGCGGTGTCACTGTCTACTCAGCTTTGTGTGATTTTCCACCTATTTTTATAACTCGCCCTGTTATGGGGCGCAATGTTCGAATGATAAATCCAAGGAAGCCAAGGAAATTTAAACCTATGAGGTACAAATGAGCCAAAGAACCAAAGAGCCACAGCCACGTTGTAGGAGGCAGCGCAGAGCGTCGCAGCTGTGACAGCGCCGGATATGGCTTTGGAGCTCCTAGGCATGGCGTTTCATTCTGGACAAAGCCATGTTAAGATGGCGCTGAACACCTGCAGTACTGGCCTGGCTGATTCCCATCTAGCTGCCCGGGACTGATGCAGCCTGGTACACTCGGAGAACCTGGAACGTGTGAAGCTTGGAACTGGTGAACGTTGGTGTTGGAAACTGGAGAAGCATTGTCTAGTGGCCAAGGAGGATTAATGTCTTATTTTTCATTCCAGCTATAGAAAAATAATCAATGAAATCCATGAAAATATCTTATGTTTCATTAATTACATGTTGACCAGAAGCAAAATAGGTTAATGTATCTGTTCCTCCTACAGTACACAGGTTCCCCAGCCCCAGTTGTCTCTAATCTTAATCATGAACTTCACTGAAAATGTAAAGAAAATCATAGTGACATTGAGTAACAAAAACAATACAGGGCTAGGGAGACGGCACAGCAATCTAAGCGCCTGCCTGGTAAGCACAAGGTTCAATCCCAGATACCAGACGCTGTGCAGGCCTAGAATCCTGGGCATGCCGTGCTGGCCGCTGAAACTGATTACATGCCTGCAATCCCAGAGCTGGAGAGGCTGAGACAGAAGGATCGCTATGAACCCAAGATTTGAAATGTGACCCTGTACCAAATAAATAAAAGATTAAAAAAATTAAAAACATCATCAAGATGCTTCCACACCCTTGCCTGGAGATGTGACCAAGCACACATGTGGATATGTCACCGATGGAAGCTGCAGAGAGGGAGATGAGGCCTCAGCTAGACACAGCAGTGACACAAATGACACAAAGATACTCCAAAAGCCAGGTGGCGCATCTTGTTAGTGAGCTTTGCATAGTTACCAAATACAGATTAACTTTGTTTAGATTAAATGATTGCTATGTTGCTATATTAGTAATTAATTCCTAGTATATTTGGAATATGCCTCCTTTCTAATGTGTTTGTTTTAAAATATTGGGTTTTTTAAAATGTCTCTTTCTACATTTAATATGGTGTCATATCTATGAGGACGTGGGAGTTCCCCTCAGCCTCCAGTCCATATCCTCAGGCAGGCAGAGAGAAGGGTTCTGTCATGAGGAAGGTGAAGAAAATCCAAAAGAACATAGCAGAAAGGAAAGAAATGAAGTTGCCACGATTTCCTGCAGTGGCGTGCCCTGCCCCTCCAAACCATCTCTTGGGTGGCTGTTAGCCTGGGCTGGCAGGGCCCTTCTGGGGATCACAGGTCACAACCGGTGGCTGTGGAGCCCTGCCTGCTCCGTGTCACCATGGACTCTTGTGAGCACAGTGGAACGCAGCCACCTCCCCGCCATGGGGCTCCTACCTCCTGCAGCGACTGTAGCCCAGACGCCTGGAGTCCTGCAAAGCTGCTCTAGGGCTCAGCAGCCCCATGAGTACCAAATCGGCCTGAGAAACTCAGGGCTCACCTTGCCCCTCAGAAAACATCAATTCATTTGCAAGAGGAGCACATATTCAGCTTGTCAAAAGAACTAAAACTAATTATATCGGTGTGTTTATTTTAATAACATATTCATATTAATATATGTATCATATACGTAATCCCACATGATGAAAGTTGAAACCACTTCAGGATGAGATTTGACTTATGTTAAATAGGGTTTTCACAGAGGCAGAGAGATTCTGAGTTCTAGGATGGACATACTTGCTTGCATATGAAACAGGTATGGTCATACGTGTCAATAGAACACTAAGGAAGTTGGGTAGACCTATAAAAAGAGACACACAGAACTACCAAGACATTCTTTGAAAAAAATGAGAAAGCGAAATTTGACTACCAAATAATAAGCATAAATTAAAAGTAAACTTAATAAAATCACTCAAAATTACTCAGAAAAATGAACAGCTCCTCTGCAGGAAAGGCCCAAATGGGCGCACACTGCAAGGACAGCTGAAGGCTTTGCTCTGTTGTGGAAGCGGAGCTTCAGCCACCAGGGGACGACAGGGAGGACTGTCGATATGCAAATGAGGGAGCTCCCTGTGTGGGGTGAAGACGCGTGGGGGGGGGCAGCTGGAATAGGAAGAATTGAATTGTAACGTAATTAAAGCTAAGTGCAAAAGATAAACCAAAAGGTACCATAAAAGAAATGTTCATATAATAGTAAAATATAATAAGAAAATCCTGCAATATGATGAAATTTATGTCACAAGAGCAATCACAAACTTTTAGACTTAGCTAAGAAAATTATTGACAATGCAAAAAAGAAAAATAGGGAGAACTAGAAGCATAGCAGAGTTGAATGAAACATAGAAGTAGAAAAAAGAAAAAAAATCAAAATGTCAGGGAAACTTCGTATTATAGCACGCGATAAGAACAGTACAGAAAAGAGCGATGCACCGGGGTCAATAATGAGATAATGACGTAATTGCAAGTGGCAAATTTGTAAAAGAAATACGAATGGTTTAATCGAAGCCTCTTACGCTTTGTTAGCAGCCCCATCAAATGCAAGGCGAGGAGCTGTCTCCATCTCTAGCTGCAGGAGTTACACACCAGTGTATCCTTTTAAAACGCCCTATGCAGTGTAACGAGATAAACTTTGATGATCACACTGTGCTCCAGGAAATCACTACATAAAATAAACTGGTTATGCAAAAATAATTTTCCAAGATGCCTTCTTAACCACAAGGCAATAGTGGAGTCACCCGGGAAACCTTCAAACTTGCCGGTGCCTGGATTTCTCATTGTTGGGCCGAACCCTTCATGACGGGCCTGCACGTGGGTCTCACTGACAGTCAAAGTTGAGAGCGGCTCCCCTGAAAAAATGTTCAGAGAAGTCTTACATGTATGACTGCATGGTTTCAACATCAACTGAATCCTGGGAGAGCAGCAGGCTGTGGTGAGTTGTGGGCAGGCTGAAGGTATGCCCTGGAACACCGCGAACCTCGAGAACGCAGTCTCAACAGCACATCGATGCCAGTTATCTAGAACCCACATTAACTGAGAAGCAAGATTCCCAGCTGATCACATGGCATCCTTCCCACTTGCTTGCCTGTCTGGGCATGGCCACAGAGCCTGTGGGCTTCTCTCATGCATGTTTATCTGCTCAGCAGGACAGAAGCTCTGTGCCCACAGTGGTTCTCAGCCAACTGTGGTCAGTGTAGAGAAGACCTCCTACATTGAGAAGGATTTTTATTATTAAGTTTCACAGTTTTAGAATAACCTGTCACTTAAAGTCCTGAGCAGCTATGATATTCAAGCCCACTGCATGGAACAGCTGAGGTGTAAGTTCTTGTGATGAGGATGGCAGCCATGGCACAGGTGCCCACGTGAGTGGGATCCACCCTGACGCTCTGCTCTCAATGGGGTGGCTTTGGTTTATTCTCAAGAATGTGCAGAAAATCTTTTATTTCAATTTGGGGCATGCAAATGTTGAAATTGTTATATTTTGCTTTCTCTCTCTAGTTTGTTTCCAGAGCTTTCTTATTTAAATTCAAAAACTGAGTGACAATGGATCATAAAAAATATTCTACTTCTCCAGTGTTAGTGCCAAAGTTTGCCCAAGGTTTGGAGTAACAGTGATCCTGCTGTCTCAGCCTCCTCAGAGCTGGGATTATAGGCATGTGCCAGTAGGCCCAGTTTGGGTGGCAGGCTCAGCAACCAGAGCCAGCACAGCATGTGGTACCCAGGGATCAAATCCAGATCCTTGTGTTTGCACCAGTGAGCTATCTCCTCAGCTCTGTCTTTTATATTTTAATATGAAGGTTAACCACTCTTTCTTTGCCAGACACTTAAAACAGGATTAACCTGACATCTGTTTCTGATTCTGCCCTGGGAATTGGGATTAGCTCTCCCAACCAGCCCTGTGTCCCAGCTGTGCAGCCGTGGCCTGGCGCTGCCGGCATCTGCAGCTGCATGGTGGGAGAGAGGAGGTTTAGGTCACTCAGCAATTGCACACTATTTTATATTCTACATGTACTGAAAAAATCCTCTTCTCAGGTTTCTGGGTTCCACCCAACAAGCTGAAGGACAAAAATCTACGAAGAAGCCACACTTCTGGTACCTGCTTCAGCCTTTCCAACACAGCCAAGCTGCAGGTGTTCTTCAGGGAAAGCCCTGACTGGCTCTGGCCTGAGGGCCGGGTGCCTGGGAGTTCTCCTCATACTAAAAGAGCCGCACAGGCACGGCTGGTGGAAAGGTCAGGCCTAGTGCATTTGCTCAGGCTGAATTCGGAATGCCAAGGCCCTAACAAAGGCTCTGACCAGCTTGAGGCTATTTTCGTCCTTGTCATGCTGTGGCTGTGGTCCCCTGACAGCTTCTGGAAAGCCTTAGGGCTTAGGCGCTGTCTGCAGCCCTCAAGATCCACATGTGCCCCAACTCCTTGTCTCTGCAAAGTCCTTTCTTTTGTTTCCTTCTGAGGCAGTAGAAGCTATTCACAGAAAGCGCTAACAAACAGGGCGGGAGCCAGAGGCTTCTTCGCAGCAATTCCACTGTAGGGAAACAGAGTCCAGCGACAGGACAGTGGGGGGCAGAAGGACAACGGATAATTGTTTGGACTAGGAATGTCAAGCAGAAATGGATGACCAGTGAGCATCAAAGCCTACCATGTAGAGTGACAGCAGCACAGACTTTTTAAAGAATGGCCCACAGGTCCCTGGGACCAGGGCGAGACCATGTGATGACACTGTTGTGGGAGCCTATTGGCATGCATCTGTCATTTATGATTAACCAAGGCTCTGGGAGACTGGGCTAGTCCACGTGACTCCTAGTGTCAGCAACTTGGGCAGGAGTCAGGGCAGAAAGAGAGGAACTGCACCAGGCCTAAATTTGAGATCTCCGGCCTCACACCCCTGTTTATTTTTAACGTGACCTTAGACTTCTATCGCTTCCTACAGGCAGACATCCCTAGAACAGATAACCATTTTATTTTGGTCAGATTGTCACCAGCTAGCATGGGCCGCTGTCCACGTGAGCTGGAAGCCATAATAGGAGCCAATTACAAACGAAAGCCGAAGTTCAGCGTGAAGCAGGAAGCGTGCAGGCAGCTGGGTGCGGAAGGGAGCCCACTCAGAGCGGCCCACTGCGCCCTCGCCGGCGGGATTCCTCGCAGGCTGCGCGGCCCTCTGTTTGCAGGAAGTGGAAAGAGGCGAGGGGCCTCCCGCGCTGGATCTGCCTGCGTGGACCGAGTTCCTCACCCTCTGCCACTGGGGAGTGGCCGCTCCTGAGCCTGCAGGCGGGAGCTCACCACCAGCCAGGGCACCAAGGATCCCTTCATGAAGTTTAGAAAGTTGTGTGGCTTCTCCCGAGTCCCATCTCAGAGCAAACCTGGCATCGGGACCCAAGCCCTTCCTTCCCCGCGACCTGCTCTGGTAAGTGCTTTTCTCTGAGAAGCTGCAACACAGACGTCCTTGGCTGCGCTCACTGCGTCTCCAGCCCCAGGAGGAGGCTGCGAAGTGGTCTAGGCCGCAGGCGAGCATCCGGCTCCTCCAGGCAGCGCAGGGGTACAGCTGCTCAGCAGTAGAGCGACTGCCACAAGGTGCGGAGCTAGGTGCCCACGCCCACGCGGGGACTTCGCGGACCACGCGCTGCGAGGAGTTTCGTGCGCAGGTCCAGGTTCTCCCGGGTCTCTGCGTGGCATCTGCGGCCCACACGCGCTCTTCTCTTTTCGTTAGCTGTTAGCAGCGCCTCACACCTAGCTCCTTTGGTGGAGCAGGTGCTCCTGGGAACCACACCTTGGCCTCTTTTCACCTCCTTCCTCTGCCCGGGTCTCCTTGTCCCACCTTCTCCCTTAGTGCGGAAACTTTTCCCCCGTTTTCCTAACCATGTCCCCTGTGTTGTGCCATTTAAATCATCTATCTAGTTCGGGTTTCTCATATGAAAGAGACCACACAGCGTTCAATTGAGGCTCCTGAGCAGGATTAGCTGGCCTCGTAGCGTCAAAAGTCTCTTACAAATCACAAAGCTCCTTCTTCCAGGCCTGGCCATGCTCTGCTGTGGACACCGAGGCGCCGTCTTCATCCCTGCCCTGCCCTGGCACCACCTGTCTCGGGCTGGGGGTTCCCCTCCCTGCGCTCCTGGCTGACTGGCTCCCCCCTCTTCCCCCAAATCACATCGCTCTGCTTATTTTCTTTTCCACCTCAATGGTGCAGCATCTCCCACCGAAGTAAACACGGTCGAAGTGGAGCCAAATTGAGTATTTAAAAAATACGTAGTGGCAGCAAGTTCAGGATTTTTATTTTAACTTTAATTCTGTAGGTGAGTAGCCCTTTCTTGAGAAGTGGACAGGTTCTAATTAGAGAGAATAAAAAATAATTTAATCAAGTGTATAAGTAGAGATGATATCCTGATAATAGTGAGCTACTGATTTGCGCCCTTTTAAATTGTAACTTTCCTGTGTAGGATTTACTTTGGGTGCTGGGGCTTCACCCCAGAATCCTCTGCCCAAGCTCCCTTCCCAGCCGTGCTGATTTCAGTCTCAGGAAGTTACGCAGGCTCAGCTCAGCCATCCTCTTGGCTCAGCCTCCCACAGCATGGGCGCTTCTTAAGTAATCTTAATACTTCAAGCCCTGCACATTGAGATAATTTATTTCTGTGTTTATTCATCATTCAGCATTCAGCATAATGTGTTGCAGGTTTCAAATAGGAGTGCGTAGGGTGTAAAAAGCAGTTCTCCAAGGCCCAGCTCTGGCCTGAGCCATGCTGCTGTCACCCAGGCTAAAGTGTGGATCTCAGGGCTCTGAAATATTTGCTGAAGGAAAAGTAATACTCAATATGATAAATGAGCTGGAAGATTTCTTTTCATCCTTACTTATTATGCATTTGCCATAAAACACTTTTAAATCATGCCCGTGAACGGGCACTGTTTCATTGACGGAAGGTCCTGTTTTCCAGATGAAGTAATGGTACATCTTAGACATTTCAACCAGCATGCAATGGGTTTTGCTTCAAGAGTTTAACACAGTGTGCCTACTGCGGACGCCACAGCTGGACAAAAACTCTTACGTGCCCACTCTGTCCACCATAAGATGCACATTTCTAGAGAACGCTTGCTGGGACTTCAGGATGGCCCTAGGTGACCGGGTCACTGCATGCCACTTGCAGCTCTTCCGCTGCTCAGGCTGCACAGAGCTGGGGTCAGGGTTCCCGGGGACGGGTCTTCGTGCTGGGTCTCTTGTCCTCGGCAGCCCTTCTGTTCCATTGTTCCGCAAGATCTGTTATGCATGTTGCAGTAGCCGGGCCTCCATTGCCAGGGCCAGTTCACACCATGCACAGAACCTTCTGGTAACTGGAGAAAATGATAACCTTGGGAGAGGGAGAGTGGCATATTTGTCTGCTCACTCTCATGGCCCAGTGGTGACTTGTTGTAGGGGTCAACTTGACCGGCTTACGGAAACACACAGCAGCCTGCAGATGCACTGTTCAGGAACGCGTCCACTAGGTGTTTCCAAAGGAAAGAATGCAATCACAGTAGACTGGGGAGGAGGTCCACCTTGAGGGTGGGTGGACAGCTGTGTGCCTGCTCTGCCTCAGAGAGGACACACGTGGGAGCAGGGATGTGCCCTGCTGCCCAGAACCTATGCTGCACCTCTCCGTTCATCCTTGGCTTCAGAGCTGCACGGTTCCCAGCCCGTGGACTCCAGGACATGGACCAGCAGCCTCCTCAGCTCTCAGCCTTCAGTCCTGACCTGAGACCACCACTCTGGTGTCCCCTAGTTTGTGGCCTACAGCCTTAGACACAGCCACGGGACCAGCCAATTCTAATAAATCCCTTCTTCATCTAAGGAATGAGCTACAAGGGATGACTTTTTTTTCCATTTATGCATTTGGTACAAGATCTCACTATGCAGCTCGGACTTACAATGATCTGCCTAGGTCCAGCCTCCCCAGTTCTGGGATTACAGGCATGGGCCACCACACCCAGTCTCAATTTCTGCCTCAGAGTGCCTCAGGGGTGGGGCTGGTACTACACGTGGGAATTGAACCCTTCCAGAAGGCAGCCTAAGCAGGGGCTTTAGTCTGCCGAGCTATCTTGCCAGCCCTTTAGCTCACATTTTTAAAAGAAATTTTGAGGGAACAAAATCGTTTCCTAAAACACTTTAATAATGATCCATGGGACCATGTTGTGTATCTTCACTGGGTTAAAAACAGTAAGAGATAGCAGAGGGTGGTGATGTATGCCTGTCATCCCAGCACTCAGGAGGCTGAGGCAGGAGGATGGTTGTGAGTTCAAGGCCAGCCTGGGCCACAAAGCCGGCTCAACGCCTGCTGGAACTGCATAGCTGGAGCTTTCTAGTAGAGGATGAAAGTCATAACCGTGAGAAAGAGATTAGTGACATTTGTGCCTGAAAAGTGGGGCTCTTGCTGCTTTTCTGTCGCTGATGGACTGTGAGACAGGCCACGCCCTCATCCAGTATGGCTCTTCCAGGTAAGGAACACAGGGCTCTGAGTGGTTGTCAGCAGAGCCACGCCTGTCTGCTGTCTCACTACCAGCACACGCCCGCGTGTGCTCAAGTGTGAGGGTGAATTCAGCGCCACCGTGGGGGCCGGAGCTTGGCTCCCCGAAGGGGCCGTCCTGTGCCCAGGCCTCTGTGGGCTGTGGCTCACACCCGGAACGCAGCCTGCCCAGCTCTGCTGCATGTGGCAAGCAGTGCGGGTTCATCCTGAGGATGCACGGGGGAAGCATCTGGGTGAGCCGGGGCACTGAGGGCACTCGGTGGGGCGCAGGGAGGTCCCTGGGGTGACTGGCGGCTCGGCTCCGGCCTCCAGATCTTCTCTGCTTCCTGGCCACTTGGTGAGCAACTTCGCCTCCACTGTACCTGCTGCCTGGTGCCGCTTGGGAGCCACAGGCCATGGGTTGGCCCACCAGCCGCCTCCTCTTGCCCTGCTCTAAGCTTTGGGGTCAGCGCTGGGCTTCAGCCGCAAGAACGGTGGAAGACGCTGCTGCCCCAGCTCGGTGGCAGTGGGGACGGCCTTGGAGCTCCCAGGGACAACTGCTTTGGTAAACACATGGCACACGTAGATTCGTGCTTGATCTTTAAAAACATTGGAGCATCATTATCACCATTTAATAAGTGAGCAAAACGCAGAGGTGTGGAGCAAGCTTGTGAGGTGCAGCTCCAGATGTGAGAGCCCACGCTTTCAGCATGCAGGTCTGCAGTCACTCTGGAGCAGCCCCTGTCTCAGCTTATAGTGGACTTGTGTTCCGCCAAGCTGTGGCTGGGCATACAGCTTCCCGAGCTCTCCTCCTGCCATGTGTGCACTCCATCCCATCCTTAGGGTGTGTGTTTCTCGTACAGTCCTGGAGTCCAGGACAGGGACCGTGGATAGCAAGAGCAGCTCAAGGCCAAGCATGGGCACCCATAAGTGGACCTTCTCTGCGTGTCAGTGACATCTTCCCTCCTGGGGACCACGGGGCAGCCAGCATTGTTTGAATGTGAAGGAAATCATTTTGCAATCAAAAACTGCTCTGTTCTGAGTTAGCAAAACTTGGACGCTGGAAGCGGCTGGCTCTGGGCAGCCTGGTGGTGCACATGGTGACTCGATGTCTTGCTTTATAAACTGCAGCGTAAGCTAATTTCTTACAACACCAAAAGTTGCTTGCGGTCACAGGCACGCCAAGCTCAGAGTCCCAGCCAGTCCACGAAGTCCATTCTCAGCTTAGAGCTCCTGGGTCTTCTCTGTTTCTCTTTATGTGAACTTCATGCGGTTCCTTAGGCAAAGCTTTAATATCTATGGACCAAAGACAGGTTCCTCACATACCAATTTAAAATGTAGATTAAAAATAAGACTTCTTTAAAGAGATCCTATTTGGAAAAGTAGAATTTATAGTGAGCTCTGGTCCAAGCTTACACAAAAATGCTCATTCATTCATTCATTCATTCATTCATTCTCATTCAAATTTACCAAACTGCCCTTGGGCTTCTGTATGCCAGTGTTTTTGTAGGCACTGCAGAAAGAATGGCAAGGAAAGTGAGAAGTGGCACGTGCTCCTCTTCTCAGGCAGCTTGTCCTTGAGTAAGGAAGATCATTGAAGAATTACTAACCAGTGTCCTGCAGGCTCTGCGAGCTGCCTAGGGAACAGTTTCTGTTGCTGCTCCTGTTGCTTCTGTTCCAGAGGCTGCTGGTCACCGTGGGGCCCATTAGAAGAGCCAGTCAATGACAGACAAGAACTCTCCCTTCCTGCTTAAAGAGCCCAGAGAAACCTCCCGAAGTTTCCAGACCCTGAGGTTTTCTTCTTGGGGTAGGTTACCCATCGTTGTAAACAAATTTGCCTCCACATCCTGGCTGTCACTCTGATATTCTGCTTGCCATGCCAATATAAGGATAATTATAGAAAGAAGAAAATCCTTGTGTAACAAACCATAAAGTCTACCTGCGGACTAAAGCTGAGGGTGCGCTCTCCACGAAGGAATCAAGAGTTAGGCCTGAAGCCCTGAAGAATGAGTTGGAAAGGGGAGGGCCATTGGGGCCCACCCGTCTCGACACGCACAGTGGATAGACTGGCAGAACAAATGGAAAGTGGCTGCGCATGCAAATGAAGCTTCCTCAAGGGACATGTAATTGTCAGAAGTATGAATTAGCAATTGTCAATCTGTGTTACTCCAAGATATTGTCAAGCAAAGGAAACGTGTCTGCCAAAGGTCTGAGAATCTCGCCTTCCTCCTAGTCTGTTCAGGTGCTCCACTCTCTACCCAAGGAAGAGGACCAGTGAACCCACTGTCTTCCGGTGACACAGGAGGAGATATTGCAAAGCGGGGTTTCAGAGGTTCAAGGCACCACAGACACCTCCTAGGGGCTCTTAGACATCATGCCCAGGAGGGCGCTCAGGACAGGCACAGGGCAAGGAGAGGAAAGCAGGACCATGACAGAGGCAGAGGCAGAGCTCTGTGTGCACAGCCTGCGGAGCTACGGGGGTCACAGCCTGAACCCCTCATGCCCGAGAAAGAACATAACTACAGCCAACCTCCACCTCCACTCACACTGGTTACACTGCCTCAGGATCTCAGAAAAAAAAATATTCCTAACTCAGTCTACTCCCTGTGCACAGGGCAACTTGACTTTCTAGTAGACCATTACTGTGGCCTCGTTGTTCCTGTGGATGCTGTAGCTGACCTGGATTAGATCTATTACTAAAATGCAAGACAGACCACGCGGCATCTTAGGCAAGGCTGCTGAAGGCAGGGCCTGGACATGCACACTGGATTATTTTTCTGGGAATAACGGTAGGCCTGGCTCCTGGCTGTGGATTTGCCATTCCTAGCACATAGACCCACGGCCCCGCGGACTGACTAACGTGCGTCCAACGTGCTGGGCTGCTCTCTGAGGCAGTCTGCAAACTAAAGAACAAGTGCTCTGAAGACCCCATGCTACTGCCCTCCATCCAATCCTGCAATGTCTGCACTCTGTGATGGGACTGCCTGGGAGGAGGGAGAAAGGTGCTCACAGACTTCCAGTCCACCTTGCTCGCTAGTGGCCTTGACCCTTCCTGTTCAGCTGAGAACTCTTGTTGGACGAGCTTCATTATCTACAACAAGTGTTGAAGACCGTGGCCTTTCTGTGACATTTTGGTGCTATAAGCTAAACCATAATAATTATGAAGTACAGAGAATAACTCTTCTCACTTTACACACATGCTGAATTCTTCAAAAGGGCCGCAGTTGGGCCAAATTCAACTGAGAGTCAGGGAGCTCCTTGTGGATACAGTGGTCACCTCCACATTTCTGCTTTATCATACTGGCTGACACTGAGTAGCCAGGGGGTACCAAGCTCAAGAGCCAAGGTCCTTCGCCAAGATCACCATCGTTTCTGCTTCTGCACATGGCTTCTCGGTGACCATTAACAGGACCACTCAACGAAGGGCTAATTACATGTTTTAGGCAACTGCAAATAATTAGTCACACAGAGATCATTCTGTAGAGCCACCAAAGGTGGCTTCTGGAGACACAGTGACAGAAACGTGGTTTGAATCTCTGACTTCCACAGCCCCAAGCCAAGTAGAAGCAATACACCCTGCAGGCACAGTGGAGAACCCATCCTGCAATGCTCAGCACGCTAACGAGGCGGCTACGCCAGTGGGAGTGAAGGGTTTGTGAGTCTCAGGCCAGGCTGCTCTAGGCAGGGAATGCGGCAGGGAGCAATGGAGACACTGAGGCTGTGGGAGAAACACTATCCCGCAGACTAGGCAGAGGTCATGTGCTCAGGGTGCTGCCACGCATGTTTAGAAATACAAGGCAGAGTGGACAAGTCAGTCCTGCCATCTAGGCCCCAATGGCAGGAGCTAGGGTTAGTCTACAGCGTGGCAGAGAACGCTTCCTAACCGCACAGGGTAGGAGTGCCTGTGTGGCCCGAGGGCTACGTGCCACGTTACCTGCAGAGAATATCACTCCCAGATATTTACCCTTATATTTGAAAATATTAACAGATGTTACATCAAACATATTTTTATTTGTATTATGCACATTTAAGATTTTCAGTTTCAAATTCCAACATCCGATCATCAAAATAATATAGGTTTTGCAAGTCAACAAGGTAAAATAAAATCAGTCTGAGTGAAGATATGAGTGTGTAAATGTTTAAAACATGGTGCAGCAGCATGTAAAGTAATTCTGAGAGACAGAATGGTTTATAAATTCTATTAGATAAAAAAACTCTGGAGAAATTATTGTAAACACATATAGCATGCAGTATAAATTTTCTGAAGTCAAAAAGATTTTAAAAGAAAAATCCAATTTTATAGAATATGGGCAAAGAGTATAAAGGAGTCCTCAGATTAATAAGGAAATGTAATCAAATGATAATAAGCTTATGGGACAGTGATGCGCAACATAAAGACAAAATACCAATACTACGGAGCTTTTCATTTTTGATGTAGGAAAGGTTTAAGACAGTGGCTACACTCAGAGTTGATAAGAGACGCTGCCCACGAGCCTGGGCGCTGCTTACTCCCGCGCCTTCTCAGTTTGCATCACCGTGTGCACTTGTTTCCGCCGCCTGCGTGGTTGCTCTGCTGCCTGCCTGCGTTCACGGCCTCTCCTGATCCCCAGAACAGGGTCTAGCAGCAGCGAAGATGCCATGAAGGACCTGAATCAAGCCCTGTTGACTCCCTTGTGACCATCGGGCATTTGCTATTGAAATGGCTATGAGAGCGTTTTCTCTCGTGCTGCTCCACGTTTCCCACAGGGCTGCAGGGTTGGCTCTACCTGCAGCAGCGCCGACCCCTGAGACTCTTCCCAGTCCTCCTGCAGACACAGTGCAGAGTTCAGACTCTGTCACGGTCTCCACTGCCCATTTCGGGATGGGAGAAAAGGCAGCCACGTGGTGCCATAGGCTCGCCTCGGGGACACCTTTATTAAAAGGCTAGAAGGGCACTCCTCGGCAGTCATCAAAGTAAATCTTGGGCCGGCGAGATGGTTCAGTGGTCTAAAGCGCCTGCTTAGGAGGGCTCAGGCGACTGCGGGGACTGCAGTTCGATCCCTGGCACCACATGCTGCGCCAGCGCCACCACCAGGGCAGGCTGAGCCAGCCACAAAATGAATAAATAAAGAAACAAACACAACAAGCAAACAAATAAATAAATAAATAAAATTTAAAAACAAACAAACAAACAAACAAAGTAAATCTTATCCATGGGAGGAAATAACTTCAAGGGACTTTGTAATAAATTCCTTTGATGTTTTCATTGCTCATAGCAACTAGCAACGCACCCTCACTCTCAAGCACGCCTGGTTCGCGGCTTTCTTTTCCAGAAGGGCTTCCTCGCAGCTGCTCCAGAGGCGAATCTTCATGCTGTGTCAAAGGTCAGACACCGGCAGACGATTTCCACTGACCCTCAGCTTCTTTTCCACCTCGAGGGCAGAGGCTGCGGCTGCCTGGGCCGCGGTCTATTTCTTCAGTGATGCTTATATAGTTGTCAGCCCTGGGATCAGGTGCAGAGGCCACGCGTGTTGGCTCCCAGCGACAACCATCACAGGCCCCTCCAGGACAAAGGCCAGGGCAGCCCGATCTCTAGCTGGCAGGGCTCCGGGTCTCAGGGTGTGCGCAGCTTCCCGTGAGCCTCACCGCCTGGGAGGGCATCCTGGTCCGCCCACAGGACATCCTGTAGCGCGGTTGGGGCTCCGACGACCCAGGGCGAAGCCTAATGCTTCGCTGCTGCTGCTGTTGCAGGGTAAGCATGTTTCTTTTTTTTCTGACCTGTGAGATTTGCACCTTTTCCTTGGGTCCTGAAAGCCAAGGAAAATGAGCTTGCTAGCACACTGGAAAGCAAAACGCAAAAGTGCTGCACAGTGCTGCGTCCTTACAACAGGGGGTTGACATTGGAGAGAGTTCATGTAGGCGGATGGGGGAGGGCACCGCGGGTTGGTTCAAGACCTGTGAGGGCAGCCCATGGGCACCGGTGCTGAGCGCTCCCCATGCCTACTACCGGTGCGCAGTGCATGCGCAGCCCCGTGCCATCTGCAGATGAGGAGAGGCTCCCAGAGAGCGCTGCCTTGCAGCATCGGCACGTGGGATGCGGCACTGCTGGCAACACCCAGCCTCAGCTCTGACCAGGTTTGGCATCGCCTGGCAGCCCCAGTAGCCTGGAGCAGCGTTCCCAGGCCAGAAGCACCACAAGCGTCCTCACTGCTGCCCAATTTTCTGCAAAACATGAATTAACTCACCTCATGCTCTTCCGGTCCCCTTCAAATAAAGCAACTGGGAGGTTGGGCCTCAGAGGACTGCTGAACACCCTGCAGGGGATGAGGAGGATGAGGAGGTACCATCCATAGGTCGGGCAGGCGTCAGATGGCCTCAAGTACCTGCGCAGAGTGAGGCCAACTGTGACTACACGGGGGAACGTCCCCAGAGGGAACCAACTGGCTGCCCAGCCCGCCCCGTTGGTGCAGTGGGGAATCCAACACCGAGTGAGCCCTGCATGCTGCTGTGCGTTTGCGGGAAATGTTCAAAGGCACCACGGTAGCCCTGGGCTCTCGGGTCCACCCGAGCTCCCAAGTGAAGGAAGGCACAGGTGACAGAATTGCCGCCAGCGGCCTCCATGCCCATCAGCACGGACGGTGTATGCTCAACAGCACATCCTCATCTGCCAGGTTAGCTCCAAGGGTCCGCGCAGAAACCTCCGCCAGCAAGCTACACATGACTGCCCTAGACAGATCTTGACTGCTGCTGAGATTTTAGAAAGATACAAGATTCTGACTACCAAGACAATTTCAATGTGTCATGGTAGCTTCGTGCTTTGACCTGGAGACGTGCTGCGAGAGGTGTGAATGAGATGAAGCCTGTGGTGCCTTCAACTGATCTGGTACTAGGCTCCACTGCACAGAACAGCTAGAGCAGCAGCAGAGTTGGGGAGCCTGTGGGGAAGGCTCGGGCACCAAGGCATCCAGGGTGGCTGTCCTAGGGGGACATTTCCACGAGTCACCACAGTCCTGTGCATTGCTGGCTGCGCTCTCGGCCATCCACAGGCACTGCACCGAGCAGTGGACAGTCCTAAGGCGCCTCCCTTGGCCTTGAGCACATCTCTCAGTGCTCCAGAAGCTGCTGCCCAGGTCACCATTGTTGGGAGGAAGAGTCTTCTGTTCCCAGACCCACTTTCCCACTCCCTAGCCCAGGAGTGTAGTCACCCCACCCCTTGCACACACCCAACCTTACTCATCTCGTGTGTCTCTGACTCGGAGCCACAAGGCTTTCTCCTGCAGGTCCATGAATAACATGGAGATCTCACAGGTCAGAGGGGGGGAGGAAGACGCGGTAACTCAGACAGACGATACTGGAGTGGTCGCACGTGCCTGGATTCTTCAAGCCCCTCCTACAAGACTTTCCTCTAGCGCAAACACCTTCGGGGGGAGCTGCCTCTGCTGGAGCCAAGCCCCCAGGTGCTGATTGCCAATCACAGCTGGCACTGCAGCAGCACAGTCAGTGGGACACGCAACTGTGCCTAATCACAGGAGACTTTTCCAGGCCATCCTCGGTGACAACCCGAACAGCCCACTGGCTGACTCACCCTGGAGACGGGGTAAGCTTCTGTCCATCTCCTCATCAGTTAATTGTCCCTGGGGCAGAAGTCAGTGCCGTGGTGTCAGCCTGTGTGCATGATGGTCAGCAAGGCCCTGCCAGGGTCAGGCGGGTGCCCTCCACAAGGTCGTGTCAAGGACATTTATTAGGCACAGGCCTTTGGGGCTCAAATCTCCTCCACCTCCCAGAACCAAGGGAGTTGATTTACCATCCTGTAGGACACAGATAATGCTTTGCTCCGGGCAAAGCTTGGCTTGCTGGACTGTCTCCAAGAAACAGGATTTCTTGTAACTTGGGGCTTTCCCTTCAGCGCAGCCCCCGCCTCCCTGGATGTCCATCAGCCTTCCGCTTCTCTCTTGCACATACAACACCCCAACTCAACACCCAACTCAGGCAGTGCCACTGTTTCGAGCCACAACTTGACACTGGCTCCCCTCCTGGCTCTTCTTCCAGCACCCACAAGGCTACGACTCATTAAATTTTTAGGATGACTTTCCGGCTTGTTCATGAGTTTTTGTAGGTAATAATATCAATAAACCACAAGTGATATATTCAATTTTAAGTGAATGTGAGCTGGGCATTTCTAATCAAAAGATCAATTCTAGCATAAAGAAACATATTTTAATATGCTATCAGTTTGTGCAAAGTTATCTTGGGAGATATTTGCTGAGATCACAATGATAAGAAGTGGCCACTGGTAGTTTTTACACTGGGCTTAAAATCCTAAATGTAGGAAAATTAATTAAAGATTTTTGTTTTATTTCATTCCTTGTTTTCTCTTGCCTAACATGTTATTTGGACTCAACTAGCTTTACCAGGAAATTGAAAATAATGCTTTGGGCACCGTAAAAAAAAAAAGCTGCTGGAGGTCTGCACTAAATCCCTGAGAATAGAAACGATCCCTTGGAGAAGGTCTTGCTTTGTTTTACAAGTTGCCCGAGTTAGCCATCTCCTGACCTGCACGTGCGTCTGAATGTCGTATGTGCCCTACCAGAATGAGCAGTTTACAAGTGTCAGCTGACAAGGTCGTCCTCCAGCCTTGTGACACCTTTACACAAGGACAAGGCAGAAGAGGTGGAGTCTTTAAGAGGCTGAACACAAATGTGAAGTAGGAGTAAACCTGGAGCACACAGTACTAAACAGGAGAGCGAAGAACCTCTGCAGAGCATGTGTGTGCGGCAGGGTCAAACGAGGGTGATTAGCTCGCCAGCTCCAGGGGCCAGCGGCTGGCATCGGGAGGTCGCCGCTGGCGTTTAATCCTGCCAGCCGCTACCTAAGTCAGCTAATGAAGACAAAGTGGTCTGCCCCCCATCATCACTTCCACCCAGCAGTGAATGATATTACCCACAGGGCAATGCTTAATGATGAATAGTATTGTGATTAAATTGCTTTCCAATACCACCGGGAATGCTCCTCTCAACCCTTTAAATACCAGCAGCTCCATTAACAATCCAGAGCAGAAGTAGAGGAGGGCACAAACTGCTGTGGAGCTTTACATCCCCCTTGGGGGCTGCTGCTGTGCATGAAGTGCAGGTATTCACGTAGAGCTAGTTCTACTTTATGCAGGATAGGAAATTATTAATATGGGCATCTACCTCAAGAAAAATGAAAATGCTTCAATAGGTATATGCTGCTGCTATTCTATAATTGCTATGGTTGTTGTTTCTATAATTTGGAATGTTTTCAACAAAGAATTATAATGACAGTTGACAAGTGGCAACACATCTTTAAGAAAGGCCGCCTTTCTGATTCTTTGCAAGAGAACATCATATTGTAGCCATTTTCTGCATAAAGAAATTCAACTCTATGTAATTAAATGTATTATTCTATTGCATTATGAGTATATATTTCTTTCTTTTGAAAAGAAGCATATATCTCTAAATTTCACACACTGTCCTTTTTTTGTTAAGAATAACTTTTAAATGCCAGACACGCAATGTATAACGTAAATCGTCAACACCTCGTCTTGCTGTGGAGAGGAGCTCATGTGGGGGTGTAATCTGTGTGTGTGAGTGGAGGCTAGCACGCCGTTCCTCACAGCTTTGTCTGGGCATAGCTGTTCTCCTCTGATCAGAGTCTACTGGAAGAGGGCGCCTTCCTGTCATGTGGACATTTTCCGTGGCATTGGCTTCCACCTAGGTTTCTGACAAGGAGAGTGTTGCAAAGCTAGGTCCTCAGTTGCCTGCAGATTCCCACGCCCAGGTGCTGGGTTCCTCCCAGTGCTTTGGTTAGGTTGTCCGCACCTTGAGCAAGGCAGTAGTGGGGGCTGCCTGAGGCCTCACCGCCCGCTCTCCACTGGCCTCCTCTTCTCTCCCTCAGTATGGTCCCTGCTACCTGAAACCTGCACCACAATTCTCTCTGGAGGTCATTTGTATAACGAACCAGACACGGGCAACAACTTGATTAATTATTGTTGGTGTAAAATCCCTTGGTATAGGGGCTGGGAAGATAGCTTCATGGCACAAGTGCCTGCCTGGCAAGTGCAAAGTCGTGAGTTCGAACCCCGGTCCCACACACACACAAAATCCCTTGGTATAAATTTTTAAATTTCCATGTAAAGCAGAGGAAATCAATAGAAGTTCTCAAGTCCACCTTGTCAGCACCATTATGAACCACGGCTTCTAAGTTCATGGTATGATCCGATAGCCTCCTTTTCAGGTGTCTATCTGAGAATCAGGACAGCACATGCCCATGCAAAACTTGTTTTCAAATATTTACATGAAGACTACTTAAAATAATCTGAATTATAGATAGCAGTACAACACTGGTCCATCATGGAGTGGATAAACAATGTGCATTCTCCGCACTCAGCAGAACACTATGAAAAGAAAGAGTTAACTGATGGTCCACAGAAGAACCTCAGACCCATGACCATAGAGGAAGAAAGCAGCGACAAAGCCAGGTGTCACATGGCTTCACGAGTGCAAAGTACCTGAAGTGCAAACCTCCTTAGACACAGAGCACATCTGTGTCTACCCAGAGCCCAGGTGCCCGGGGAGGGAGGAGACTGAGCCCCAAAGCCAAGTTGTGTCACAGGTGCGCAGTGTTCTCCCTTCACTCTCAGTCCTCGAACAGCGCACTTCAAATGTGTGAATTTTATATGAATTATGCTTCCATAAAGTGTCCAAAGCAATCATAAATTGTGTCAAAAACCAACATGATAAGAAATTAAGCCATGTGACCCAATTTGTCCATGTGTGCTGTCGCGTGCCATGCAACTCCTCCTGTAAGTACCCCTGGCTACCAGGCGGTGATTGTCTCCAAGGGCAGAAGCACGGGCGCCTGATTCCTCTGTTGGCTGTCCTGTGTTCATGGTGTCACATCAGTTCAGAAGTTGGCACCCTAGTAGTCATGGTACCACGGGCCAGGCATGGCAGACTGATAGCATTTTAACATGGGCTGAGGAGTTAGAAAACTGGGCCAAGTCGGTAAAGCTGTGCTGTGGCTGGAATGCACAGCTCCAGGGCTCTGAGAGGGACTGCGCCCTCCACAGCCCCCATGTGAGCTGCTGGTAACGGGGCCTCTGAGTCCTGCACGCCGGTGTCTCATGAAGGGTGGACACCACTCTCCGAGGTGTAACTAAGTTCTGAGAGCAATGGCTTCTTCCTGGAAAGTGCAGGTCTTAAAATGTGACCTCCCTGTCTCTGTCCTGCCTGCTGCCCTGGTGGGAAGTCGCAGAGACCCTCAGCAGGGCATAGGCTGACGTAGGCCCACGGCCTACACTGAAGGTCAACTGATCACTCTCTGTCAGTTATTCTGTCTGTCCTAGTCTGTGCCAGCAACAGAAGGTGGACTAAAAGAAGCCACATTTAGGGTTAGGTAAAAATCAGAGGTGTTAGGTATGAACCCATACAATGGACCAGACCAGGCATTCTGACAGGAGAAGATTGATTGGAAGTAGAATGCACCCCCCACTGAGAACGAGGGAGGAGGAGCAAGGGGCCACCAGGGTTCAAGGGTGGCACTGCTGGCGCCAAGCCTGTGAGGACACCCGTGACTGGAGGGACGGTTTCAGCGGGGTGAATGCTGGTGCAACAGACTGTGTCTTCCCTCCTTTCCTGTTGCCTGTGAATTGCAGGCCACAGGATTCATTCGTGGCCTGCCCTGTTTCCCCAGTCGCTGGACCTCGTGATTCCATGTGGGCAGAGTTTTCTGCGCTGTCTCAAGGACTTGCAGAGCATCTGGCTCATGCTGTGTGGCCTCTGCACCCACTGGGGTTTCTCTGAGAGAGTCGAGAACGGAGTCTAGCTACGGAGATGGCACCCAGGGAAGGAGAACCTGTCTGTGAGGAAGGAAGCTGGGCGTGTGGGCCTCGCACGTGGGCTGGGATCCTGACACGGCCAGCTGGGAGTATGTCACATGGCATGTGTGTGCATGTGTGTGTGTGTGTGTGTGTGTGTATGTGTGTGTGTGTATGTGTGTGTACATGGTCTGGGTGTACCCACGGCCTCAGATTCATTCTGCTGGGTCAGTGCAGGCCTGTCGTGCATGCAGGAAATGAAATACATGCACAGTTCAAAGGCTCTTGCTGTGGAAGCCGCTCCTGTGTACACAAGGTCTATAATGAGTGTTTCTGCTCATTTATTTGGGAAGCGTAATAGAGACATTTCTTTTACCCCATGGGCATTCTTTTCAGTCCACTAAATCAAATCTTACTCGTCTCTCCTAGGCTTTCAATTATTGTTATTGCTTGCTTTATTCCTCTCGCCAATTTATTTTTTGCTATTTAAATTTTGAAAATTAACCAGGGATTCTACCCTGCCTTCGAGTTTGTCTGCCTGGTATGGATGAGCCCCGCCCTGCCTGGTGTCACTTGGGAGGATTTATTCGTGCTTTGTTTGATCAGTAATAAGACTTGGTTTTTAAATAATTACAACTGCAAATACAGCACCAGAGAAATGCTGCCCTCTGAAGTAGCTTCCCTCGGGGAGACGGTGGCCCTGTGCCGCTCCGGAGGCTCTTCTTGACCTTCTTGGCGATTACCTTCGGAGTCAGTTTTCAGCTTAAACAATAAAATGAGCTTCTCCCCACTCGAAAGTCAAAATTAGTGTCCTTTGGACAAGAACAGTAGGTTCCAGAATTTATCAACCATGAATTTACTTCCTTTTAAAAGGATTAATCTACATTTCAGGGTTTTCTGTGCTTTCACTGAGGATCTTGAACACGAGGATTCTACGTTAGCAAGATTTAGTCTTTGGTGAGGGACACGCAGAAGCTGTGCCTGTGCTTATGCCCAGACAAAGGAGTTCGGGCTTGGGAGAGGCATCTCCGGGCACCCTTAGGGGCTGAGTTGGGCCCTGTGCTCCGGGCTGGTCCTGTGTGCTCCTGCCTCTCACTTGGGGTTCCTCCAGGACTTGATCCCCACCCCTTACCCTCTCTTGGAGCTCAGGTTGGCAGCAGGCAGGGCTCCGAGGGAGCTGTCTCTTCCCAGCCATGGGGACACAGTATCTTCTGAAAGCCAGGATGCAGTGCACCACACTGCCCTGGGGGCCAGCGCTGCCCTGGGGCTGACACTCCCCTGGGGCCAGCAATGTCGTGGGGGTTGGCTTTGCAGCTCTCCACTGCCCCGCCCCCCCCGGAGCTGTCCAGGGGCATGGTACTTTCTCAGCATCCTCCTCGCAGTGCTGCCCGCAGCAGGGCCATTACCCAGCTCATGTCGAGCCTCGCTGCCCGCACTGGCCGCGTGTGGACATCTGCCTGTCCCAGCAGGCATGAGTCCTGCTTGAGTTCTGTTGTGTTTTCATTTGGAATTATGGATTCCTTTATGTGAATTTCCATGACAGGCACTCACTGCCCTATTCAAGCTCAACACCACCAGGCTCCGACCTGATCTTTGCTCTATGGCACATTGCTATTACCCAAGAAGTAAAGTTATCCTTCTAAAATATACATGAGAGGGGCCCTGGAGATAGCTCAAATGCCTGTCCAGGTCATGAGTCAGGTCAAGCGCCAGGTCATGAGTTCAAACCCTGGTCTCACCAAAAGAAGAAAAAAAATAATATATATGAGAAATGAAGTTGTTTCAGGATTTCTTATCTTTTCTATTACTTTTAATAAGAAATAACAATGCAACAGTTTCAAAACACATTAGTAATACATTCCCAATAATTTGATACATTGCATATTGTTGTCCTCATAGTAGTTATTTAGAGCACAGGATGCAGACATGATAATTTTTCTAATCATTACTGATAAAAAAGAAATTCTCGTTGAGCTAAGAGATAGTAGTTGCATACATAATCTAATATCCCATAATTGTGGTGGGTTATTGGCAGAACTGGCAATGTCAGAAACTGTTGATTTAAGCCTTTTAGAGCTCAACATACTAATCTAGCTTACTTTTTATGCCTTATGATAATCTTATTAGAAAAGGATATTCTATATTTTTTGCAGGGGGCAGGGTCTCATCATGTAGTTCAAGCAGGCCTTGAACTCACTACGAAACCTAGCCTAGTCTTGAGCTCTTCGAGGTCCTCCTGTCTCAGCCTCACGAGTGCTGGAATTTTCTCCCTACTAACTGATGAGTAGGAGAAATAAAACATGAAAACTATGTCAACCAAACTTTAAGGAAGAGACATAAAAGCAGAAGACAAGCAATGGAAAGACAAAACATAAGAGTTTTATAATAAACGACTGCAAATGGATAGATAATTTTAAATAGGTTAATTCCATCCATAAAAGGAGTCAAGTTTAAGATCTTAAAATGTAGTTAATTCTTACCACTAATAAGTAATATTGAATATTTAAAATTGAAGAATAAAAAACTATTAATTTTGTAGATTAATGTATGTCAGCGTGGGCTGTCTGCAGGGCTGAGCTGCTTTCTCATGGAACCAGCTTTTTAAAGTCAAGACACTGACAAGGCAACTCCCTCCCTAGCATGCATAGGCTGCATCTGACCAGGTGAAGGCTTTAATAGAACAAAGATGCACACACACACGGGCACTCAGGCACACACATGCACACACATATGTATACATACTCACACACGGGCACACACACATGCACACACACCTGCATTTACGTGCATGCCCCATGCATGGCTGTGTGTCACACCAATTGTCACAAACTTATGCTGGCTCACTTGATGATCCTCAAAATTTTATCAAGTATTTACCAGGGAATTAAGTGCACTTTCATCATGTGACATTTCGATTTAGGATGGACTTATCAGGACATAATCCCATGTACATTCAAAGAGCATCTGTGAAGAGCACACTGACATACAACTGGAAGGTGGTAGCAGAAGGCGATTCACCCCGGACCTGGTGGGGACATGGTGGGCGGGTCCAGGGGTGGCTTTGAGGCCGCCGTCTGCATATCAGGGGCAGGTGGCTGGTTGGGACATGGTTCCAGGTGGGAGTGACCAAGAGTGGCCAGAATCTCCCAAACGAGAATTTCTCGCTCATGGAGATGGGCTTGGAGCCACGGCTGTCGGGTCTGTTGCCTCAACCCGGGTGACGGTGCGGAATCCAGGACGTCCGTGCCAGGAGGGAAGCCAGAAGCTGCTTGGACGAGGATGCTGAGAAGGCCTGGCCGGGCAAGCAGGGGCAGGCTGCAGTGCTCCTTCAGGCGCCGGGCACAGCAGATCAGTGGCGAGCTGGAGTGGTGCTGGGCCGGGGCGGAGGGACATGGCATCTGCAGAGCTGCACGGAGGCAAGCCGAGCATTGGCCAGCCTTGTGCAGAGAGGAGGCGCTGAGCCCTCCAAGCACGAGGACCAGTTTCTCCAAGGAGCGGCTGTGGCTTTACAACAGTGCCTGTCCAGACGCGACATCCAAGGACAAAATGCTCACTCTCAAAAATGCACCCCGTCTTGAAGATGACATGCTGCTGAAGGGCTATGGCCTTCTGGTTGTTTTGTTTTCCTGGAAAAATCCTTCTTTTTCAGACAGCAGTCGAGGTCATTAGTGCCTGAGACCAAGCGCATCGCGTCCTCGCTGGTTCTACTGGTCGGCGAGCTAAACAGCTTGCAGGGAGGAGCTGGGAGTCAGAAAAGCGCGGCAGCATGGAGGAAGTGTCTCCTTGGCCAACCTCGGCTCAGGCTTTCCATCCGCTCCTCTGGACGTCGGGGAGGCTTCTAGAGAACACGGCAAGCCCGAGCACAGGGAAGGCTCGAGGATGCACCGGGAAGACGGCAAGTCTCCTCAAGGTGCCTGCCTCAAGACAAGTAAAACAACAACAAAACCCGCAAGGCTGCTACAAAAAGTTTCCATGCTCCCCAGGTGACCCTTAAAGCCAGGACTCATCTCCAGGCTCCTCACTTAGAGAACCCAGATGGGCGTGGTGTGGACCACCAGGGCTCCTTGTGGCACTGCGAGCTCCACTTCCTGTCTCTGCGGAGCCCCAGCCCCTTCCTCCGTCTCCCTTCCAGAAGCCCAGAAACTTGTAAATGACCAGAAGTTCCACTCAGTTCATGCTGGACCCGGGTCCCTGCTACACCAGTTTATCACCCACCAAAATCAGCCCTCGCCACCGGAACAAGTGTGTCGCTTGCTAGTCTGAAAGACGTTAGATTTGTAACGTAACCCAATCTTCTTATATTACCGTCCCCTATTTCACCATGTTGGCGTTTAAGAGACAGACACCTAAATGAAAAGGTAGAGAATATACAGCCTCAAATCTTACCAGGATCATAGCAGACATGCTTGTGCAAATTTACAACACTCAAACCTAAATGATAGGTAATTTGGTCTTGAAGTGTCACCCACAAGTCATGTTGCTAGTGAAGTCTGGAATTTCTTTTTCATTCACCCCCCCTATTTTTTTTTTTTTCAGTGCCAGGAATTGAACTCAAGACCTTGTGCTTGCCAGGCAAGCACTTACTCTTCTGAGCCATCTCCCTGGCTCACTCATCCTTTTATGCGCAGCTCCACAATTATACTAGGAAAGTCAGGTAGCAGCAGTGTGCATAACAGAGGTACAGGCAGTACACAGACTGCAGAAGAAGACATGGCAAAAGCTCACAGCAGTGCCAGGCTGGCTGTACAAAGTGAAAAACCACTGATCACTTCCTGGAGACGGAGCCTCCTCGAGTCCATCCTCAGGAGACCCTGGAGCACGAAGCCACCAGCCCGGCACGTGCAGATGGAAGTGGAGGCCGCAGCAGTTTAGGGAGGAGCCCTGGAGTCACAGAAGTCCCTTGTCTCAGTTGTTGTCCTTGTCGTTGGGACACAATACCTGACATACACAGCTTAAAGGAAGGAAAGTTAGTGGGGGCTCAGAGCCTCTAGAGACCTCCGCGCCCAGCTGGCTGGCTCCAAGGCAGGGTGGCATGTAGGGGAGAAAGAACTCAGGGCAGAGAGGGCCAGGGCAGGGGCGGGGCCACACCCCCGCCTCTTCCCGAGAGCCACAGGGCGTGAGCGGCTACGAAGCCCCGGTGCCCTCTTCCACCGACGGGTGCCACCCGGCCATGGCCTAGTCTTCTACCCTCAGCCGCTCCTAGGGAGGCTGGAGGCTTTGAGGAGTCGTTCAGGTAGACACATACGGCTGTGCGCTCTCCCCAGTGCTGGACCGGACCTCAGCCAAGGTGTTGACGCAGAACGGCTTCCCTGGGGCGTCACTGACCGCCGCTGACCTGAGAAACTTTGAACACCATAAAAAAAAAAAAATCCAAATTCTCATCAGACGCCGAAGGTTTGATTTCTCTGTGCACACCTGTATATGCGTACGTATATTATGCCTCCAAAGTTTATCCAGAAAAGGCCTCTTGATCTGAAAACATACATTCATGAAAAATACAAAATAGCTAAATACATGTGCGTATGTTCGGGCATCGCACTCCCTCTATGCTAGAGAAAGGCGGCGCGCATTAGGCCGTGACACCTCAGGAGCAGAGGTCGGAGTCAGACTCCAAACTTCTCACCACCTCGGCAACCACTGAAAACAGAGCTATACTTGGAGATTTCGGAGCATTGCGTTAAAACTTATAAAATATGTTGGTAAGGAAAAACGTAAGATAAAGGTAACCCACAGGTGTGGGTAGACGTCGGAAACTCTCCACAGAAAGTGCTGGTTATCTCTCGACAGGCCGCACTCTGCTGCACTGCGGCAGGCACAGCACTGTAATGAAAAGGGCAACGTCATAACATGCAAACTGTACTCCATGAAGCTGACTAAAGAAAATTTTGTTTACAAAAGCCTTCAGAGAAAGCCTTACATCATGAACTGAAAAGATAAATATGAAAGTATGAAGCAGTTATAACAGCCCAACAGATTATTACATGTCAAGGTTTGTTGGATGTGTATCTAGAAGTATTAATTTTCAATGTTCTCATCTCTGCACATGACATATTTCTGCAGAAAATTCTAAGAAAAAATGGTCATAGAATTAAAAATTCAAAAATATTCTAAACATTTCCCCAGTTTCACAAAAAAAAAAAAATTCTAAACACAGAATTGTTGACTTCAAATAAACATATGCTCTGCCAACTGATTAGAAAGCAGGTAGCTGATAAAGGTGTAAGACTATCAAGATGGACTTGGGGACAGAGAAGGACAGCGGATGCTTTGTTGCTAGGTACCAGCCTTTTCTGCAACCAATGCCACACTTAGTGTGTGAGAGTGGAGCCCTAGTAGCTCTGACTAAACTTTCTGGAAGCTTCCCTGTTCCAAGAGGACCTTCGGGATATGATGAGAGTGCAATGGAAATACTTCCAAAATTAAGGACAGCTTGGCCATGGTGGTCACCTGAGTGTCCACAGGACCTCTAGCCAACTTCTGTGCTTTCCTTTCCTCTTCTGGAACACAAAACTAATAGGGAAACTTCAGAAACTTACACACAACATGCTACTAACTGTAGCTATATAAAAATAAAAGGAGGGTAAGCTCAGCAATCTAAGTGCCTGTCTGGCAAGTGCAAGGACCCAGGTTCAATTACTGTTACCACATGTGCCAGACCCTTTACCTGGGTGTGCTGAGCTGGCCACCGAACCTAAGAATGGTGGCGTATGCCTATGATCCTGGCCCTGGGGAGACTGAGACAGGAGAATCACTAGGAGTCCGAGCTGTGTAGCGAGACCCTGTACCAAATAAGTAGATAGACAGATAGATAGATAGATAGACAGACAGATAGATTTAAAAAATAAAAACAAAAGGTTAAGTTATCCAGGGCCAGGGAGATAGCTTAGTAGAATAAGTGCCTGCCGGGTAAGCGCAAGGTCCTGAGTTCAATCCCTGGTACCACCAAAAAGAGAAAGAAAAAAAAAAAAGGATGTTATCCTTGGTTAAATTAATTTTACATTTAATTTAAGGGCCGGGGACTTAGCACAGTGGAATAAGTGCTTACCTGGAAAGTGCAAAGTCCTGAGTTCAATCCCTAGTACCACCAAAAATAAAGAAATAAATTTAATTTGATTTAAAAGAAAGGACACAGCTGCAAGAAGATATTTCAAGGCATGTCATCAACAAATAATTAGCTTCCGGAATATGTAAATCAGTTGTGGCTTCAGACAAAAGCATCCAATCTAACAAGTGACACAGCTGAGGAGGAAGTATGGGGCGCGCAGAGGAAGTCCAGACCCCGGGACGGGACGTGAGAGCACGCCAGTCGTGACAATCAGGTCGGAGGCAAGCACCCTGCGCACAGCTGGCCCGAAGTCATCTCAAGTCCACGGTAACACGTGCTGTGGCCCGAGGAGAAAAAGTGAGTGGGGTCGGCTAACCCCAGGTCGCAGAGCCAGCGACACCAGCCACTTAGAGCCTGAGCCTGAGCGCCAGGCAGGTCACTCATGTCCCCGTGTCTGTGGAGAGCCGCAGCAAGCTTCGGGGGAGACGGGCAGACACTCTCTAGGGTGTGGCTTGGAGAGGGCGAATCAGCCTTACTGCCCATCCAAGGGAAAGCCTAGGAGAGGTGCCCACCCAGCAGAGCCGGCCAGCATTGCAGGGGCGGGCTTGGGGAGCGCACACCCCAAATGCATAAGGGCCCCAATTCGCTTCACGGGGCTCTGCCCTGGGGCAGATCCAAACGAGCATGGTAGAAGTAGGAAAGCGAAGGGGCGGCCTGCGGTCCCTTTCCCTCCTCCCCTCCCTCTTTTTCCCCTCCTTCCTTCCCTCCTTCCCTTCTCCTCTCCCTCCCACCTTCCTTTCTTCCTTCTCTGCAGCACTAGAGATTAAACCCAGGGCCCCGGGTGCTAGGTCGGCTCTCTCGCACCGAGTTACTCATCCTGCTGAGACTGCATCTCCAAAATAATGGTCGGAAAGAGGAGCAGCAAGCGTGGAAGGGAGGGGTGCTCGGGCGTCGCATGCCATGGCTTGTCTGGTTTTTAAAAATAAAGAACAGAGGCAGCTGTGTATAGAATAGCAAGACTACAGCACGCGAAGAAAGAGGCCCAGGGCCCGGGAGGAGCTCGCGAGGTCCTACAGGTGCGCGCTGAGCGCCGTGGAGGAGCCGGCTACCTGACGCGCTGCGTGGGCCGCCCGGGAGCGCGGTGGTTCTCCCAGCAGCCCCGGGCCTGCAGCCGGGAAGGAAGCCCGTGCGTGCACTGCAGGTCGGTGATTTTGTTCTTTTTAGTAAAGCGTGTGTGTGAGGATGGGTATGTATCTTTATTTAGGCAACATATGCACCAACTTTGCGATTAAGTTTTAAACCCCGAAAGTCCTAATTTTCTGTCTATCCTTTCGCCTTCCGATTCATTACTCACACACGTTACTGAACACAAGATGCATATTTATCCTTTGTAACTATGCATATTTTAATCTTGTGGATTTAGATGCTAGGCTAATTATTTGTTGTTGTGTTTCCACCGCTTTAGCGGATGTTTATCTGCAATTACAGCGGATTAAGCAAGTGGAGAGTCGTGCTTTGCGCGCGGGGTTTCTGGGCGAGCTGAGCAGGAAACTTCCTGCCTAGCGGCGGGGACTCGTTCTCAGTGGGTCTTGGTGGCAGCTGGAGCAGTAAAGCATTCTTCTCCGAGAAAACATTTACATCTTCCAGATTTGGGTAAATAACAAATAAGTGGATTTGGAAAGTTACAAAGAGGCATTGTCGGAAATTTGTTCTAGCCTGTTTTATGAAGAGCTTCGACCATAAATAGATGCACTGGAGGATACAGACCAGTGTGTCTCGCTCCTGCTTTCTGTGGCCGTGTACCTTAGGCAAGCCAGGTTCTGCTTCCTAACTCCCGATGTCCTTGCTATTAAGGACATCTAATACCTCTTCATGAGGTCTCCAGGTGCACAGCTTAGAAACCAGCAACGAAGCAGTCATGGTTTAGTGGGGTTTTTTTTGTTTGTTTGTTTGTTTTGCGGGACTGGGGTTTGAACTCATGACCTTGCACTTGCCAGTCAGGCACTTGTGCCAAGGAGCTATCTTTCCAGCCCAATTTAGTGGTATTTTAAAAGAATATTTCTATATGAAAAAAAATGGTTACAGTTACCTAACAAGTGAAGTTTCACACTTCACTACTAGAGACTAAAAACTAGCCCTCCATACAGCCCGACAAATTCCACAGACTTCCGTGCGTGGGACAGGAAACGAAGCCCGTGTAGTAAATTTAGGTGACAGAGTTTATGGTGAATTTTACTTTCATCATGCATTTTCTACATTTAATTTTTAATATGCAATTCTTTTACAGAAAGGAAAAATAAATCTACCAAAAAAATTGACTGCAGCAATCTGGAGTCTGAGGTAGTTGTACATGAAGGAAATTCATGGGGTTGGACTATAGCTTGGCGCCAGAACCCTGGGGGTGCCGACTCTCCCAGCCTCCCCTGTGCACCCTGCGTCCACTGCTTCCACGTCTTCTACATCATTTTCAGGGCAGAAGCCAATCCTAAGAGTGCTAACGGTTCCAACGTGAGAATGTCTACAGTTTACTGATGTCCAACAGCCCTGGCCGGCCGCAGTGCAGGGTTCAGTCTGCAGCCGCCACCTGCTTCAGCACAGGGACATTCCTGCCCTCTCTCCTGAGCCCACTGTCTGGCACCTCTTCAGGTAACTTCATTCTTCGGAGTGGGAAATGTGCTTGCCGTTAGTCGCCCCGTCTTTTTAGCTTGAGATCACCCAAGGCAGATAGGCTGAGAGGTGCCGAAACGGCCCAGCTCAAAGCAAGTCTGCCCACACGTGTTCAGTATTTTTCTAGTCCTACTTTTCTCAGCATGCCCTCAATATATTTGAAATGCTCATGAGCTTTAAATGTATCATTTGATTAACGCTGACAAATGCATAGGACTAAGGGATCCACACTTTCTCAGGGGATGGAACATTGTCTCAACCTAGAAATTTGACCTCAGGGCTTCACGGTGTGTCCCCTGCATTGCACTAGCATCTGCCACTTTTTAAAAAATGTATTTGGTTGTTGCAGGGTCTCACTACACAGCTCACACTCATAGCGGGCCTTCTGCTTTCACCCCCCCCCCCCCCGCAAGCACTGGGATTACAGGCATGTGCCAGCACTCCCAGACTCTGTGACTGGCTCAGCATGCCCTGGGGGTGGGGCTGGCATGGCCTGAGGTGCCAGGGAGTTGAACCTCGGTCCCTGAGCTTGCCTAAGCTTTCCTAGCAAATGCTTTAGTCCACAGAGCTATCTCACAGTCTCATTGGCCACCTGTTGGAGTGGAGCAAATGCATGCTCAGGTAAGATTTCATGCCACCCCCCCTTCTCCCTTCTTTCCCATTGCACCCCGTGCTCTGGAAGGCTCTGCTCTTTCCCGCACGCTTCAGGAGGCTGGGTTGTCCAGGCCACCAGACCACTGGGAGTTCGTGGGGTGTCCCCTTCCACCTCTGTTGTTGTCCTGGGTGTGCTTTTGTGATACGAGGAGCACAGCTGCCCCAAGTTGCATCAGTGCTCCGAGTTGGTATGGGAAGTACTTCCCATCGTGGTCCTCAGCTCCAGCCTCTGCATGTGAAGAGCAGCTCTTGGGCACAGAGTACCTCAGGGATCACAGTGCTTGTCCAGCCGACCACCTTGTGAGATGGGCTGGAGGGCCAGGTGCATCTCACTTAATGTACTGACACGTTTGGACTCGCGGGGTTTTGTAGTTTCCATCTTCTATCTCTTTTATGTTTTCCTCTGCTTCTCCTTTTCCTGTTGGCTTTTGGGTTAATCTGTGTCCCTACTACTCAGATTTTTATTTATTTATTTGTTTGTTTGTTTATTTATTTATTTTTTATGGCCAGTTCAGCCTGCCCTGGGGGTGGGGCTGGTGCAGCGTGTGGTGCCAGGGATCGAACCGCAGTCCCTGTGGTTGCCTAAGCTTGCCTAAGCAGGTGCTTTAAACCACTGCACCATCTCGCTAGCCTGCTACTACTCAGATTTTAATACCTCAGTTTTTTCTCTTTAACACTTACTTGGGGTTGCAGCTGTGTCTAGTTGTCCCCCCAAAGCCTCATGCAATCATGGGATGGGGACTTCTAGAGTTTGAGACTAACTCATGATTCCCTGGGGTTATGAGTCTTAGTACTGCTGGGATTATGGGTGTGTGTATCTTCCCCAGTCTGGGGCAATAGCCTGAATGCATTATAAGAGAGACAGAGAAACAGGTTCTCTCTGTTGCCTCTGTCGCCATTGTTGCTGTCTCGCTGCCATGCGCTGGATGTCCTTTTCCCTGTTGTACTCAGCCTTGGGCCAGCCAAGTACGGACTGAAACCTCCAATAACTGTGAGCTGAATAAATCTTTCCTTCCTTCACTTTGGGTGTTGGGTATTTGTCCCAGCAATGAGAGAAGAGTAACTGAGACACCTGATAATTTATGCATTGGCAAGCGCACTCTTCTTCCTGTATGAGGGTTGAGAAACACGTATTACAAAGCAACCCTCCCTCGCAGCGCACACCTGCAAGTATCTGCTGGTTTCGGGAATCCACCTTCCTCTCAGCCTCTGCCTGCGGCCCCAGGGCTATGCCCCGTCCCTGTAACACTGCTGCTTTGCAGAACGTCACACCCGTGGAGTGACACGGCAGGAAGACCTCTGAGGCAGGCCTCTGTCCACAGTGCAGTGCATTCTGAGGCCCACGTAGAGCTGCCCACACCCACAGCTCTGCCTCTCCTGGGAGAAAGTCCACGGCCAAGAGGAGCAGCACCTCTTGGGTTCAGCTGAGGGCAGTTTAGGTTCTTTTGTGCTTTTGATGTCTATGCATGCAGTCTCTACAAAGCTAAACAACAATGCTTGCATGAAATGGGTTTCATTTTCTTGGATATATGGGAGTGCACACGTATGTGTGTGTGTGTGTGTGTGTGTGTGTGTGGTGTGTGGGGGTTGTATGATAGATATACAGTTCAGTGTATAAGAAGTTGAGAAGATGTTTTCTGTGGTGCCTGAGCCTTTCGACAGTCCTCCAGTCACAACTCGAGCTTCGTGGTAGCACGACGTGTGCTTACACTAGTTGTCCAAACTAGTTGTCACAGTTCTTATTCTCACCAAAACTTTTGTAGGCTTGTTGGCCCTCTGCAAGTTTTCCTTTGGTAAGATGCTTACTCAAATATTTTCCCCACCTTAAAAAGCAGGATTATTTGTCTTGAACTGGAATTTTCATTATGTATCATAAACACCAAATTTTTGACAGATACATTATTTACAAAATTTCTCCAACTCTGACTTTGTCCTTTCACTGCCATAAAAATATACTTTGAAAAGCATGCTTTTTATTGCTGACGAAATTGAATTTGTCAGACTGGGCATGGTGTCACATGCCTGTAATCCCAGCTCTTAGGAGACTGAAAACAGGAGGAATGCTGTGTGTCTCATCTGTGTAGTAGTACGCTATGGATCCTGTACTAAAAGAAAAAAAAATCTAATTGTCCACTTTATGATCTTCCAACACCCATACTCGGGAAACCCAAGGGCACGTTTTGGATATTCATGTTTGAAAAGTTTAACAGCTTCATCAGTCTCGTGCAGTTATATTGTCCACGATTGGTGCATTTTTGTGCATGGTATGACATCAGGACCTACATGAGACTGGGGACCGATCGATCCCCAAGGGCCAGAGTGATCTGCAGGCTTTGCAGTCTGTGGCTCCTGCCATAGTTGCTCAACTGTGGTGGCCCTGAGGTGGCCACAGAGGGTGTGTGACAAATGGCAGCCTTGCTACAGTGCCGAGCGTGTAAAGTCAAGTGTCGACAGGCACACCATGTGGCGTGTGTGCCGACCCCGGGGTCCACACACACCTCTCCCTGCACACTGCCACACAAGGTCTCCAAGGTGCCTTGTGCACCAGCTCCTCCTTCTCCCTGGAACAAGCCTGACGTTTCGGTGCGTGGCCTTTACAGCAAGGGGTACAATTGCATCCCATGTTGCTCTGTAATGCATTTTTCAAATGAAATCGCTCTATAGTAAGTTTGAAACCTTAAACTGCAAGTCCTACAACTTATTAGCTAGTTTCAGAGTTGTTCTGGATATTTTGTATCTTTTACATTTCCTGGTAGATTTTAGGAACAGTTCTCAAACAAACAAAAAAGCAACCTCCAGGAATTTTCACATAAGCTGGTGAACATAGTGCTATGTCGAGAGATTTGCTAGTTTAGCAAGGCATTTTTTTCATGTGATTAAACGAGGTGACATCTCCACTTGTGTAGGTGTTATTTGTCCACCGTCAGGAATATTCCATTGTTTTCAGCTTACAGATCTAATGCCTCATGTTACACATATTGTTAAGCACTTTATATTTTAAGCAGACTTTTAAAATAGAGTAAATTTAATGTTTGAGTTGTGAATGGCTCGTACACATATACATATACATATACATCTCACTGATTTATTTTTCATGTGATTCTCTTACTGTACCTCCTTCTTGAACTCAGTTCTGTCCTGGAACAGAGTGTGTGCACGTTTGTGTGTATCTACGTGCATTCCTTAGGATTTTCTGCGCGACTATTTGCATCATCTGTGAATAAAGATAATTTAGTTTTTATCCACTTGATGCCAATTATTCCTTTTTAAATTTTATTTTATAAATTTTAATTGAATGCATTTTTGGCCCAGGTGCACTGAGTGAAATGTCCTCTACACCACTCAGTGAACTGAGAGCAGGGACCACAGTTAACCCCATTAAATGGAAAGAGAATTCAATTTTTTCCCATTAAGCATGATGTAAGCTGTAGAATTTTTAAGAAGGCTTTTATCAACTTCGTGAAATTCTCTTGTGTCCCAAGCTGTTGAGAGATCTCATGAGTGGATCTTGGATTTTGTTGAGTGCATTGTTTCTGCCTGTATTAAGGTGATCGTGAAGTTATTTTATTTGAAATTGTCATGTGTTGCATATATTTACTTTTGGTCTTTAAGAGACTTTAGATTTCTGAGAAAAATCCAAATTTGTTGCAGCACACAATTCTCTTCCTATGCTTCTGGATCTGCCTCCCTAGTACTGGGAAGACAAGAATCTGCATTCACGGTTGGCCTTAGGCACTGGTTTTACTTCCCTATGAAAGGTTTTTCTGGGGCTGGTGGCAGAGTAAGGCCGTCTCCAGGAAAACAGGGCGCATTGCTTCTTTCTTTATTTGCTTGACCAGCCTGTGGAGGACGGCACTGCCTCTTCTTTAACTAGTTAATAAAAGGGGGACAGGAAAACTACTTGGGACCTGTGCTAGGCTTTGTTTGAAGCCAAATGTATTTAACAGTGTTGAAATATCTTCAAAACTTCTTTTTCTTCTCAGGGAGTTTTGGTGACTGCACTTCTCCTCGGAATTGTCCATTTCCTTGAGCCTAACAGTGTTGTTGCCACAACATCATTAGGAAGAGTCCCCTGCAGGTGTCCCAGTTTCTTCGAGGTCAGCACAGAAGTCACCCCTTTATTTTTGATTTTCTTCACCTGTGCATTCTCTCTCTCTCCCCTCCACCCTCTCCCTTCCTCTCCTTCTGTTTCTATCTCTATATCTCTGTCTGTTTCTGTCTCTGTATCTCTCTGTATCTGTTTCTCTCTGTTGGTCTGTTTCTCTCTCTCTCTCTCTTTCTGTCTTTCCCCCTCCCCTTTCTCTCTCATTTCTCTTTTCTTGGCAAAGTGGAGTTCAAGTTCTGTTAATTTTGTTAATTTTTTGCCCCAGAGAACTTTCAGTTCCCTTCTACAGTTTTCCTATTCTGTATTTCCTATTCCTATTTCCTTTTCTATATTCTGTCATTTATTCAAATTTCTTTCAATTAATAGTTTTAAATTAAGTCTGGAAAGTCTTTGGCCATTATTTCTTCAACAATGAGACAGTTTCAAAGCAGGTTAGTAGGACAGTTGCTGTAATCAATACATTGCTATTGCTGTCTTCTTAATAGTTGTTCAGAGTACAAGATGCAGACACGATATTGCGCCTTTGCAACTAGGATTTAGGAAGTTGTGTCACGTGTCCTTTTTCTTTTTATTCCTGTGTTCAGCTTGCCTCTTTTCTCTCTCAAACTCACAACCTTTCCCCTCTTTCATGTCTAATTGGCTACAAATCCAGTCGGTACATCTTATCATCTCAGTGTCATAGATTTTTATTTAATCCAATTTATTTCATCTATTTAGCCATATCTTAACTGTTTAAACATAAAAATACTGTCGTGGCGCCTCGCTAGTGTTTTCTCGTCAATGCCATCGCCAGTGTCGGCCTCGCTGCCTCGCCGCTGGCCGTGCTGCCGGCCCCTCTCTCTCTACTTCCTTGACTGTGTCCAGGAATTCGGAGTTCTGTCAGGCTGGCTGGGGCACCAGCGGTTACCTTCGATCCTGGCTCACCTGGTGGTCTTGTCTCTTACTCCTCCGCACAGCGTGGGGATCCTCTCTTTGGCTCCCTAATGATCTCCTCCTCCACCTGTATGGTTGCTGTACCCCTCAGAAGTGTCTACAGTGCTCTGCAGTTTACACCCGGCGTCCTTAACCTATTCCAATAACCCTGACGTGAACAGTCCATGATTTATCCTGAAATCGAAGTGAGTTACTGAGCCGATGATGCTCAGAGTACCCAGCAGAGACCCTGAGAAGGAGGGAGGCTCAACTGGCTCAGCTCCTGTCCACGACCAGCAGCCTCCAAGCCAGAAGCACCCCTGAGGAAGGTGTGGAGGGAGGGAGCGCGGGACAGGAGTGCGGCAAAGCCCGAGCAGGGGCAGGAGCCGCAGGCAGGGCGTGGCCTGCGGGATGGAGCTCTGGAAGTTTGCGTTCCGGCCGCGTGCATTGGGGCAGCCTGGATTTGTTCTCCACGTCCCTGAGCCATCACACCCGCCTGCCGTAGTGGTTGCTGATGCAGCTCAGAGGACTGGGCCAGACACGCCTCTCGCTTCTCCGCTTTCCGCCTGGATAAGCAGCTCCCAGCACCATCAGGATGCGCCTGGTCAAGACCTTCTTATGCAATCATAATTTGCTAGAGAGGAGCCCGTTCCACTTAATGTCTACCACAGTACCAAAAGGAAAGCCTCCTTCTGAGGACGTTGCGAGGTCCAGCCCCCATGCGTGTCCAGGCATCCCTGCGCGTTCCTGGTAGCCCCCACCGTGGGCGCGGCCCCGTGCGCTCCCAGCCGTCATCGCTGCGGAGACACTTCACAGTTCAGTGTTATGCTGGGTCACTTCTTCTAGTTCGATGAGATTGTTTTGTTTTTAATACTTTTTACTTGACCATAAATGTTCAACTGAATAATACATTCTTAATAATTTACACGGCAGGAGCCAGGGAGATATCTCAGTAGAATAGGAGCTTGCCTGGCAAGCGCAAGGTCCTGAGTTCAATTCCCGGTACTGCCAATAATAATAATAATAATAATAATAATAATAATAATAATAATAATAATATTTTATTTACAGGGCAGACTCACACATGGAATAGCTGCTCTGAATATTGTACCATGACACCAGGACAACACTTGTTTTCCTCTACTTGAGTGCAAATCGTCTCCGCCCCCCCAAAACTGCTGGGCAGCTTCCAACAGCACCCTCACGTCCGTGGAGCTTCTGGTGCTAACTAGTCCACCCAGATGATCCTGTGCATGGATCAGCCACAACCCCAATATGATAAAGCGCACAAAACTCTGCGCTACTCATTTCCTCTTAGTTATTGACAGTCGACACATGATGTTAAATGATGCATAAATTAATTTCAGACGTTTTCCATGAGGTACAATTTACTGCAGGTAAAATGAGTATTAAAAAAATCTATTTATTGTTATACTAACAAAATTCATGACCGCACTATACTTTTATTGTAGATGTAGCATATTGACCCGATTGTAATTCCTGGAATTTAACGGCATTATCAAAACTGAAAATACAGCGTAGTAAAGTTGTCAGGGTGCCGCGTATTTCATTTTGTTCTGCAGTTCTGCGAGCCTGCTTCCCGTTCACATGCATGCTGGGGTCTGAGGGGTCCACTGAGCCTGCTGGAGCCTCGTGCTTTGTTGTGCAACAGAGGACTTCAAGAATGGGGAGACCTTCTGCGTGCTGATGGCGCCTGAGCAGAGGTCCAACATCAAGCTTTTTTTGGGGGTGGGGTGGAGTAAACCCTGCTGTTACTGAAGAAAAGCGTGCAGATATCTTCGCTTCCCAGTTTTGTGGCATTAGGGAGTAATGAATGGGGAAAGAATGCTTGGTACTTTCTCTACTAAGCCAGCGTTGAGGGTTTAGATCTAGAACGTCCCCCAAAACTACGTGTGTTCATGGAGGAAGGATTTTGGAATGTGATTGGACCATGGGAGTGCTTATCAGAGGATTCATCCAATGAAGAGGCCAGCGCTGCCTGTGCTACTAAGAGGCGGGGCCTGCTCCGCAGAGGGGCTCCTGGGGCGGTGACCTGGGAGGGTTCACTCTGGGTCTCCTCTGTCCGCTCCCTGACTACTAGGAGGTGAGCCTTCCTTCTTCCCTGGGCCTTCCCAGCCCCAAACCCCAGCCCCCCACTGCCTCACCCCCACCTTCTTGCTTTGCAACCGCTCACGTGTGGGCTGAATCTTCACACACCTGTGGGCCCCAAATCCTTCTGCTCCACGGTGCAGAATTTTGTCCCTGTATGAGGAAAGTGTCTTAAGCACCCAGCACCACCTGGTTTGGGGGAGGCCCTGCATCGGCGCCCTGGTTGTGGGCGTACTCCGAGCTCGGCGCCCCAGGCACTAGTGTGGCTAATGCAAACCTTCTAGTTCTTCCTCCATTTGGTGAAACGGGAGGGCTGCCCGGCTGTGAAAAGTTTCGGAACATCTGTTCACTTATGTTTATGGATTTTATTTCAGCCTTTATGAGAACGGCGCCTCTGCCCTGCTTCTGAAATGAGGCTTGGAACGCTTCCTCTGCCCCAAAGCAAAAGCGGACCCCGCCTCTCTCCAGCCTAGCGTGACCAGTCGCCTTGCTGATTGCTTTCATTCTGGGGTGAACAGTTAATAGGATACAGGCGCAGTGGGGAGCCGGGTGGCTGGGCAAACCCGTCTTCCTAGGGGCTCCCACGGAGCTCAGAAGTGGCCCTCCGGACCCCGAAGGTCGGCAGCACGTGTGCCTGCTCCTCAGCTAGGCTCCTTTACCAAAGAGTGTGCTCGGCTCTCCAGTGCCTCAGCCCAGGGACAGGCGCTGCCCTGTATGCGCCCCGTCATGGGGACACCGGGCGCTGCGGGAGGACACCCCCGGGTCGCTTCGCTGCCGCGGAGACGGTGCCTGAGAATGGGACCGTTTCAAAGGCTAACTCCAAATCCCTGTTCTCATGAAAAAGGTCCCTGTTCTTCAGTAGTTTGTGGTTTTATAGCTTACAAAAAATAAGCATTGGAAGATAATCTTCTTCTGTGCCGATTACCTCTGCTGTGCCACAGTTTTAGACACATGCTGTGGAGTTTCTCAACACGAGCCTCAGCTTTCATGGCTATCCCTTTCCTGATTGTTATCGGTTGCATACCTATCTTTTATTTTCTGTACTATGTGTCCTCCAGGCGTCCCTGGGAAGCACTATTTCATTCTCTAATATTCCTGCTTAGAGTATTTTGAATCCGCCTGTCCACTAGGACTCAGGCTGGCCCAGGTGCCTCCCTCCCATCCACTTCAGCCTCCCTTTGGTCCCTGTGTTGCAGACGTTATGTCCTCTTAGAACACATAACACATTTAAAGAATGAAAGCCACCTTGAACCAGGGCTGTCGGAATCAAAGCCCTGAAACTCGCCTCTCTCTGCCTTACTTTCGTAGTTGAACCTTACAGTTAATACACTTTATCATGAACGACATGAAAATACGAGTGTAGGAGTACACAGACACTATGAGCACATGGAAAATGAGTCCATGTGTGCATGAATCGTGCTGCAGTGTTTTGGCATTTTATGCATGTAGCATGGCATTCCATTCTGCATTATCAGTAATTTCATAAAGAGAAGTCCATGGGGCATGAGCCACGTGGCTCTAGTTTTCTAATTTTAGAAGGTTTCCAGCTGAGGTCCTCAAAACCCAGGTCACAGAATTCCTGACGAGGGGTCTATCTCTGGCCACTGATGTCATTGCTATGTTTTCTTTCCTGACAGCAATCCTTGAAGGACGGAGTCTCTGTGGTCAACATGGACCTCTGCAAAGGACTTTAATCTTCTTTAACAGAATAATTATAAATGATGGGAACAAAAATGCATTTGTGCGTCTTTTGGTTTCATTTCTTTCTTTTCAATAACTTTGCAGGTGGCAAAATCCACGCTGGCAGTTGTTAGACCCTCAAAGTAATGACAGGTGACAAACTGCATGCCTTGTAGGAATCTGACCTAGAAGGGCCAGAGTTGGGGCTGGCTGCCCAGTGAGCCCCATCAGCCACGCGTGCCCACGGAGCTCCCTCTCTGGTTCCCGCCTCTAGAGAACGGTGCTCAGCTTTGGCCCAGCCAGGCAGGCAGCAGGCTTCCTTCAGAGACGTGGAAACAGAATGCAAAGTATCTCTTGCTGTTGTTCATTAGGTGGGGATGGACCCAGGGCTTCTGCCCCAAGCTGGGCGCTGGCCCTTCTTTGTTTATACCTAGATATGAGAGCCTTGCTGAGCCTCACGGGCAGAAGGGGAACCTGTGATCCTCTCTGCCTTGGCCTCCCAGGTGCTGGGGCTGCACATGTGTGCCCACCCCCATCTCCGAGCCCATCCGCACACTGGACCTACTTTGGCTTCTCAGAGCACAGCTGCCGCATTTGTCTACATGTGTTCTGCCTCTGCCCTGTAGGGCAGCCCTTTCCAAACTCCAGCCTTGGGGTTCTAAAGGCTGGGACAGGCAGGAGCAGCTGTCTGCAGCACCAGGTACACACACACACACACACACACACACACACACACCTTGGAGGTGACCAGCAGAGGCCTCCACCATGGCTGGCTCTGGCCACAGTGCCTGCCCAGGACTGGGTGCTAGAACCCCTTGTCCAGCTTGGCTGCGAGGAACCTGCTCCTGTCTGCTGTGGGACTCAGACAGCGGTGCAAGAGGTCAGAGCCAGGCCTGATGACCCCAACACCTCTGCTCTCAGTGAGGGGTGCACACTGACCAAGCTGAATGCCAGGTCAGCATGAATGCTACCAACCCAACCTGCAGAAGACGACCTCGGAGGGAGACTCCTCAGCACATGTGCAGAGCCTTGGGACACCACACCACATGGTCCCCGCAGGTCCGGGTGGCTGAACTCCTTAGCAGCAGGGCTTTCTGCTGATGGATCTCAGTCTGGCCCATACCGGGAAGACAGAGGCACTGCGCTAACACTGACGAGAAACCGCACAGATGAAAGTAAACGGGGACCAGTCCTCCCCTGCAGCTGACCTCCTGCAGCCGGCCGCCTTCTCTGAGTTCATGCTCTGGACACCTTTAGTGGAATCTAGCACGCTTCTGGGAGAGCAGGGTGGATGAACTTGTCAGCTCTAAGCATTGACAGACAGCTGTGGTCACGGGGCAGGAGCCCACGGAGGACAGGCAGGGGCAGGACCCCTGGAGAATGCATTTCTGAGGTTCCCGCCTCTGCTGGCGCAGGCCGCCCTGTTGTCCATCCCCGTAGGACCCTGGTGTGTCCTGTCCTGCACCCACACTGGCCCTGTGCATGCCTGTCACTCCTGCCTCCCTCAGTGCCTACAAATTCCTCTAGCACCATGGCATGGCCTTTGCTATGCCATCTGCCAGGCAGTCATTTGGCAGACAGCACTGAGCTAACATTAATGCCGACCCCAGGGTGTTCTGAGGTCGACAGAATAGAAGTACACAACATTGTCGAGAGACAAAAAGACAGAAGGACAGAACCGGATGGTCACACTGTGTAAAAAGAGTTTGTAAAAGAGGAAAAGAGCAACGTGGAAAAGTAACGCTGAGCTGAGAGGACCCACGAAGAGAAAGCAGTGACCCTCCCCTTCTCTAAGCTGTCCTGGGGGTGGGGGCACCTCAGGAAGGGGAGCTGCACGTACTCGTTGCACTGCTGGGCATCGCTGTGAAACATCATGGCACTGGCAAGAGACACAGCTGTCCACGAAGCAAAGGAAAACCGCAGTGAAGAATTCGTGGCATGATGCAGGGAGCAGCACCTGTGCTGTCGGCTTGGAGGGGACAGGAAATGCATGTTGTGACGTGTAAGAGTTAGACACACTGTCACTGTTCTACTACTTCAGACTAAGAACAAGCAAACAAAAGAAACTGCATTTGGAGAAGTCTCTAAAAGACCTCTTCACCCTTGAAGCCAGTCTGAAGATCGTAGGTGCCTGACCTCAGCAGAATAACCCAGTGTAGTCCAATGGTCCACAACAGTGGTGGATATCGGCAGGACTGGCAACATCAGAAGCTGTTGACTTGAGCTTTTACAGCTCGGCATATTAACATGGCTTCATTTTTTATACCTGGTGGTTACACTCTTCTGCTGGATGGTTAAGACCAAGATAAAGCAAGACATACGTGACTAAAAATGTAACTTTTGCTACCTGACAGGGTCAGTCAAATCCCCTCGGGATTAACCCTGGAATCATGTACGGCACCTTACAGTTTCACGAACTGCAGTGGAACACCCATCTCTGACAAAACAAAACAAAAAGAGGGATATCAACAAAGGACTGTTTTGTTGTTAAAAAAAGATATGTATGCACAAGATAGGGTAGATATACAGCTAAGTTTTCTTAGCTCATTGAGAAGAAAGATTTGTATTAATATTGTTTAGATAAGATATCATGTCTGCATCTTGTCTTCCAAATAACTACTATGTAGACAACAATATGCAATGTATTAATTATTGTAACTGTCCTCTTAACCTGTTTTGAAATTGTTTCATTGCTATTTTATCTTTTTTCTCATTAAAATGAACTAAAAATAAAACACTACTTCTAATTTTTTTGGGGGGGAGGCTCTACAGGGTATTCGAGGTCTCACTACTGGAGAGACCTCCAACTCATAGTGATCCACCTGTTTATAGCCTCTGAGGAGCTGGGATTACAGGCGCATACCACCACACTCAGTCTTGAACTCCCTGCCCCTGTGCCTGCTTGCAGGCACTATAATCCACTGAGCTATTTGGCTGGCCCTTACTTCTGATTTTAAAGAGTTTGACTAAGAAACCCTGGGAGAAATGTGTTTGATATCAAAACTTGGATTTCAAATTGTTTCAGAAATGGATCCAGTAAGGTAAGAAGGGAAAGAAAGAAAAAAAAAAAAGAAAGAGAGAAAGAAAGAAAGAAAGAAAGAAAGAAAAGAGTTAAGTCAAGGGGAAAATGAGCTTACCAGTGCATTACTATTGGATGGCAAAATCATGTGTTGAGAACATGTGATGGATGACTGGAATAAACTATCAGAATAAACAGGAAACTATGACAAGTGTTGCATAATCTCAGATACAGTAGAATTGCAGTGAATAAGGATGGAAATCTACAATATTGATAGATTAACAAAAATATATGCTTTCAATTTGGTTGGCGTGAATTGGGCCAGAATCACCAAAAAAGTTCGTTTGTGAACCGAGGCACCACTGTATATGAGAAGTGATCTTTAGGCTGCGGACTAGCAGCATTTCAACTCCAAATGAGACATAATTAACTATAAAATATACTTTCTTGGATTAGAAGACTGAATAAAGATGTTCATTATTAACATATTGTCCTGAAATTAAACATCGTGAATTGTACTTTTAAAAATGTGTGTGGTACAGGATCTCACTATGCAGCTCAGACTCTTAGAGATCCTCCTGTTTTCAGCCTCCCCAGCGCTGGGACTACAGGAGTGCTGAGCTGGAGACCAAGAGGGGCTGTCACGGTACGTGGTGCTAGGGATGGGACTTAGTCTGCTGAGCTCTCTCACTGGCCCAATATCAATAAATTCTAAACACCTATTTTTGTGAAAAACATTGATTGGCATAGGAAAATTCAAAGAGGAAAAGTAGACATAGTCCTTGAAAAGGACAGTGAGAAGAAGACAGAGATCCTCTGCTCCTGGTTTCCTCCTTTGCTGAGGTGTGGCGACCTTTCCCTCACTGTCCTTGGAGTGTCACAGGGACTTCAGCACCTTGGATTCTGAAGGGTGCCTTTGTCTTTCCCAGGACCTCAAGCAGGCTGCTGCGGCGAGGCTCCCAGCGATGCTGCCCATGGAGACACGGGGCTCAGGAGAAAGGCGGGCTAGCAACAGAGGGCTGCTGGGAACTCGGTGCCCCCGACTCGATGCACCAGTCCCCGTGCAGGGCAGGTGCACCCTCCTGGTCAGCGACGGTAATGCTGTTGCAGGAAGCCGCACAGAACCTGGGGCTTTCCATCTTGGCCCTCCCGGGCCACTGCTGTGCATGGCTCCCAAGAGGAAGCCAGGGCCCTTGGGCATCGCCAGGTAAGAAGAGCTGTGCCCCGGGTGGAGGACAGGCTCGCTTCTGACCCTCACAGCTGAAAGTGGACCGGCCCTCACGTCCAGGCCTCGGCAGTGGAGCCTCAGCGGGAGGGCGGTGCGTGACTCAGCGCACCGAAATAGCAGGGGATGGTGACCGTGAGCCGGGAAGACGCCAGCCTCCAGCTGCGGGGCGCCCTCCTTGGCTCTGAGCACGTGCAGTCCTGGCCTTGGTGCCTCCTGGCGGCCGCCGGGGGCCCCCCTTGCTGAGCATCTCCAGCTGAGTTCTGGTGGCTGCCTGCATGTCTGGCATCAAGTAGATATGCTAATATCTGTGCAGTAACAACCACACTGAGGATTGCAATGAGCCACGCTAAAACCACGCTTGGAATGCCTGCCATTCTGGACTTCTAGGTGCACGCTGTTTCTAATGTCACATCAATTGTTGCTATACTCTCTCCCAAGTAAATGTGGGTGAAAAAAGAAAAAAAGGTAATAAAAGAGAATAAGAGTCAAAGAAAAAATGCCAGAGGATTGACCTGTTACAGTTTTGTATATGCTTGGATTTCTACATTTCTGTATAACAATGTCAACAGTTTTTTTTTTAAATCACATTCTATAGGAATTTATTAGAATATCAATGATTGATAGAAAATATGAGTTCCATGTTAAGTCTAAGGCATTTGATATTCAGAAAGACAGTGATGTTAAGCTCAAGTGCCTATGTTACAGGGTAATGGCATCACTAAGCTTCTCTTCTGGAGGGTTAACAACGTAAGTTTGCAGACCAGAAAATAAAAATTCAAGTGGAAACGTTCAGATCTCGTGGGTCCTTTGGCCTTGGAGCAGAGCGGGGGCCGCCCTGCTGGCGGGGCGCATAGGGGAGGAGGATGCTGTCATACATGTGCGAGCCGCCTTCCCACCGAAGGCCCGATAGCCACACTTGATTTAGGTTCCACGCAACGTCTTAAGTACGTAGGTTTATGATGCTGACAGATTTGAGGACTGATCACGCTCTTGGGTAAAGACACTCCCAGAAAGGGGCCCGAGCTGCCTCAGAAGATGGCGAGAACCAAGGGATGAGTGTGCCCTTGCCAGGCAAGGGGCGCCTTCCGCGGGAAGCCCGTGGCCACGTGGCTTGCACCCTCATGACCTGAACTTCACGACCTGTTACAGTGTTTGCCCACCCTGCCACTTCCTCAGACACGGAGCCTGGCACTGCATTGTCAAGAGCACCTGAGATGCAAGTGAAATCAAGCGTCATGTAGAAAACTATACCACAAATGGGAAAAAACTCAGTAGATGCCACCATGGAAGTAAATCAAATGTCGGGATTATCTAAAGAGAATTTTTAAAGTAATAACCATAAGTGTTTTTCTTAAAAACTTTAAAACTCATTTATGTAATTGCATATACAACTCCGTTCACCCTTTAGGTACCGAGAGAGATGAATGAGAAGCTATCCGCAAGGTGCACATCCTTTTCTGATAGCCGAAGTCTGTCTCTTTTTTCTCTGCGATTAGACTGCCACTGAAAACGTTCACATACATGTACGTATCCATGCACATATGTGCACATGAACACATGCAAGCCCCTGTACCGCCAGACAAGGGCTTTTGGAAGTAATCAAAAGTTCTGTGGGAAAAGAGAGGCAAGCAGGATGGAAGCACACACTTAGCATGTCACCGGTGGTGCACTCTCAGCCTTCCATCAGCAGGTTGAAAGTAAACGATTTATAGCCCCTACCCAAAGGCTCACTGTGGGATCTCAATCATAGAAAATAAAAGAGTAAGCATAATCAAGGCCCGACGAGAAAGCTCAGCGGACTAAGTGCCTGCTTAGGCTAGCGCAGGGGCCGGGGTTTTATGCCCAATCACACATGCTGCCCTGGCCCCATCCCCTGGGGTGCGCTGAGCCAGGGACCCAGTCCAGATGTGATGATGCATGCCTGTAATCCCAGCACTAGGGCGGCTGAAAACAGGAGGATCGCTACGAGTTCAAGCTGCATAGTGAGTCCCTGCACAAAAAAAGAAAATAAAACAAAATTTTTAAAGTCCTAAACCTACATAACCAAGAAGATGCTTGGAATCTAAATAAGAGAATCCTGAAGAATTTCATACCGTGCCATAGCCTAATTAAACTAGTGAAAATTAAAGCAAAATCCTGCATGAGCAGCAGGAAGCGAAGGTGCACTATGTGGAGCAGAACATCAATTTAGAAGACGGCATTCCTCTTTTGAAGCAGTGAAGGCCAAGAGAAAGTGTCTGAACCTTTGCAATTAGTGAAGGATAAAATGGCCAAATTTGAATTTCACACCTGACAGAAATGTCTTTTGGATTAAAGAGAGGAGAGACACGCACAGCAAGGAGGATGTAAGCAGTTGTCACCGGTCCATCGCCTGCCAAGTCTGACTCCAGAAAGAGCCTCAGATCGAAAGGAAATGAAGTTAAGAAGATTTGGACTGGAGATGCAAAAGGTCATTCCGACGAATAAAAATAGCAATGAATACAACAGTCGGAGTTGCAAGAGAATCATAGATCATGCCAAGCGAGTTATGTAAAAATTGCCGTAACATGGGACGAAGCCATCTTGCAGAGAGGAAGTGCCTCAACATGCCGAGGCTGAGAGGCAAAGAGACCCACTCTCTGCTCGGAACAGCGAGCTCCTGAGGCTAGCAGTGTGCTGTGACGTAAACAGTGTGACACCTGCAGCACCCAGGAGGAAGCTGCAGCTGCAGCATGCCCCTCAAATTGGTAAGAGAGTTCAAAGCACCCACAAGATGCTAAGGAAAAGGAGAGGAAGGAGACAGAGAAGACCATGAATTCTACCGCAGATTGAATACAAGCGTACCAACTACTATTTCAGACATCATTGCCTATAATGCAGTGATTGGGACATATATTACAAGGTGGACTAAAAGCAAGGAGGAGGCAGGGCCTGGTGTTTCTTAACAGTTACCCTTGCACTCCGGTAGCATGAGGCAGGAGGGTCTGAGGATTGGGCTCAGACTGGTAACTTAGCAAGACAGATTCAGGTTAATAAAAATCTAGAAAGAGCTGAGATGTAGCTCAGCTCAGGACCTTGGGTTCAATGCTCAGTGTCAGAAAAACAAAACAAAACACCAAGGCCATGGAGCTCTTATGGCTTGTGCACAGGTATCCCCCCAAAGCCTCCTGCAGTCATGGAGCTGGGGTGATTTCCAGAGTTTGAGATCCATTATTGAGGGTGTGGATGCTGCACTGGCCCTGGGGCAGGTGGTCTGCATTTCAGTGTCAGGAGGAAAGAGAAGCTGGCTGCTGGAGCTGCTCTACTCCTCACTCCCTTTGCTCTCTGCTCTTTGCAGCTGCCTTGAAAGGCTGCCCTCTGCCATGAGCTGCTCTGCCTTGGAGCCAGCTAAGTGGGGATTGAAGCCTCCAGCAACCGTGAGCTAAATAAACCTTTCCTTCCCTTCACTTTGAGTGTCTGGTATTTGTCCCAGCAATGAGAGAAGAGTAACTGAGACAGGGGCACAAGCAGAACTCCCTGAAGAAATCAATGCCATGTGCGATGAACAAGGAACACAATTAAAATACACATGACTTTATTCTTACGTAACAAAGAAAAATGAGTGCAGCCAATGTCACGTCAAGCAGAATTCAGGGTACAGAAAACTGGGAGAGAACCAGGCCCACTGCATCATGGTCAGTCAGAAAAGCCCTCTGACCTTAATGGGTGTGCCCTGAATGAAGGGGCCTCAGAGTGCCCGATGGGGCTCCCCAGAGTGGAAAGGAGATACAAGAAAGCTGCAGTGACTGCGGGGGACACCGGCACCCCATTCTAAGCAATCGATGCCACCAACTTCTGGGCAGGAAGACAAGCAAGGAAGGAGAACCATCAACAGAAGACTGGCAAATGCAGAACACTTGCCCCAAACTACAGGAAGAATTTGCGCTTCAAACACCATGGACGCTTTCCAAGGCAGAGTAGCGCCTGTACCATAAAGCAACACTCAAGAAATTTCAACAAGGGAAATTAATCCCTCAAACATTCTCTGACCAAATGGACTCCCACTATAAATCTGTAACAGAAAGACAGTAAAAGCCTCAAATGCTTGGAAATTAATCAGTGGCGCCCAGTCCATCAATCAAAGAGCAAGTGAGACTGGAAAACGTAGACGCCTGAAACTCAGGGAAATGAAATATAATTTTTAAATATGCTGGGCAGAGCTAACCTGAGTAGGAAGTTTCCCTCACAACACTGAAAGGGAACCTGTGATAAATGTGCCATCTAAACTATGTTCTCGAGAAATGAAAAGAACAGTTTATTCATACAGTAAGCAGAAGAATGAATAACAATGAACACTGGTTTCTTTGAGTGATCGCTTAGATTAAAAATAAGAATAACTTAATGCAGTGGATAAGTACAAATGGCATATGATAGAATAAATCATGAAGCAAAAAAGTGGATCTATGAATGTACTTTTTAAAGTTCTTAATCTTCTAGTAGCAGTGATATAAATTTAAAAATTACCAAGACCCAGGATGAAAGCATGTATAATGATCACGCGGAAATGAAAATTCAAAAGCCAATGAAATTTGTAACTATTCCAAATAATATGAAATAGATCAATATAAATGCACAAGTGTAGAAAATTAAACGCAACTCAGCCAACGGTGAGTGAGAAGAGGAAAAGGAAACAAGCGGGGAAACGGGCTCTGTGCATGGGCTGGGACAGCCATAGAGAAGGCGCCATTCCTTCTCAAACTGATATTTATAGAAATATCTGATATTTATTATTTTATTAAAAGAATAAAGCCAGGCATGGTGGTGCACGCCTGTAATCCCAGCACTTGGGAGGCTGAGGCAGGAGGATCTGTGTGGGCTACAAAAGTGAGCTCAAGGCCAGCCTGAACTGCGTAGCTAGACCCTGTCTCAAAGACAGGAGACAGAGAGAGAGAGAGAGAGAGAGAGAGAGAGAGAGAGAGAGAGAGAGAATAGAAATAGTAAAAAATACATTAGGTACGATACAGAATTTCACTAAACAAAATAGGAATTTAACAATGGCTGTTATACTGCATACTGCTTAATGCAGCTTCAAATTAGTTGTTGAGATTACCAGATATGAGCACATAAAATCAGTCAAAATAATAAAGAGAAGGAGAAGAAGAACGGCCATGCCCTGTCCCCTTCCACGGACCCCCACAGATTCGCAGTCCCACGGGCCACGCCGCCCCTGCGCACCACGTTTCTCCCTTCCGTCACTGGCTCTCTTCTCCGCATCCTGGCTGCTCCTCGCCTGCGTGCCGTTTCTTTCCCTTTCCCAGGACCTGCCGTACTTTTCGGGTGTTATTTACTCTTTGGGGTTCTTACTCTGGGGCAATCATATTCCCAAGCAAAAAAGTCAAACCTGCACATGTGAGCAAGCTATTCAGGGAGAAGAATTGTCTACGCCTCACAGACAATACATTGGAGATAACAGATCTAAAGAAACTGATGAAAAATAAAAGGAAAATGGGAGAAATTATTATGGGATTCAAGACTCTCAGTGGTTGCAGGGGCAGAGTCTGAGCTCAGCGGAGCAGGACGGGGAACCCAAGGGAACTGCAGACTACGGCAAGGTGTAAGGCCCACACTTCCTCTAGTGCGCTCCGCACACGCTGCAGGCTAAGCCGACCGACTGCTGAGGGATGAGGAGGAGATTCCATGTGGACGCACAGCGCCAGAATTCAGCTGAAGGTGCGAGTGCTGTGAGCTTACGGCGCCCACAGGTCCAGTCACGCACTGCTCGGGATCTCCTCCAGCAGTCCCTATAAGTGGGTGGATCCTCCATGACACCCTCGGGGCAGTTAGTCTAACAAAGATTCTGTGCTCCTTTCATTAGTGAGGTTTAAATACGGGATTTTATTTTTGCAATCGCAAACTCCTCTGCAGCGGGGAAAGAAGGCTCCGCTGAGGGAAAGAGCCCTGCGGCGCTTACCCGACAGCCGGGGACCGCATCCCGGCCACGGCCTGGCTGACCCCAGTGGCCACTGTGGACAGAGCTGCTGCTCCATGGTTGTCAGCGCCATGTGCACCTTCCACAGGAAATGTGTGCAGAGCTGGCAAACTGGCAGCTCCCTGGTTTCACTTCCATCCCCCCTCTAATTTGTGATCTTATTTTAGTAGAAAACAGGGAACAGATAAACCCAAGCTATTTTAGATACCTACGTTACACTGGGTGTTTCCACTGATATTTTCTTTCAAAATACGCCAGTATCAACATCAAGAGGAATGTTGAAATACCTTCAACATGCATAATGCAATGAAATTGCTTCATATATTACCGTATTAATTTAAAAGATATAGACATTAAAAAACCCTCTAAGATGATTAGCAGTCATTATTTTTAATTCCGTAATGAACTTAATGACCATCAACCCAGTCAAATAGCTCAGTGGATTAAAGCACCTGCAAGCAGGCATAGGGGCCAGGGGTTCGATCCCCAAGCCTGCCCTGCCATCCTGTTCCCCCGGGGCATGCTGAGATGGCAAGACTGGGCGCGGTGGTGCGCACCTGTAATCCCAACTCTTGGGAGGCTGTAAACAGGCAGATCACTACTAGTCCAATGTGGTAGTGAGACCTTGAACACCCTATAGACCCTTCCCTAAAATATAAAATAATAATAATAATAATAATAATAATAATAATAGTAATACTATCTCTCTCTGTGAAAGCAAGCGCTGGTTAATTTCATGGTGATCCTCCTGTAAACGTTATCACTGTTATTACCTGTTCATTAATCTGTGGCAAAGTGCTCAGCATGGCTTCTGGAGCTGAATCACTACGAAAGCCACAGCGAATGGGACAGTTGGAAGCCATAAGCTAAGTGGCCATGAGAAAGAAGAGTGCGTCGGTCAACCAGCTCCACTGCAACCTCGTTTACTTAGCTTTGTTCTTCGGGGAGGTAAATGCCACACCAGTGTGTTTAATTCAGTGCAAGTCAGTTCTGAAGGGAAATGCGCAGTCTCATGTAGCAGGCGAGTACCTGGCGAGGCAATTCAGGGAACAAATCAGATGAATTAGCTGGGAAATTTACCTATGTTGGTGTTATCAAGGGCGGTCAGGCAGCTGCAGGATTCCCAAGGAACGTGTGGTGCTGTGAGGAGGCCGAGACGGTGCACACGGTTTAGACCTGAAACACATTTTATAAAGAAAGATCTAAGTTGCGCATGGCTTCACACTCATGCAAGCCCAGCACTCCAGGAGGCTGAGGCAGACACATCACAGTTGTTGTGAACGTCTGTAATCGGACAAGTGTTTCTGAGAACCTAGGCTCTAGGCTCACTTAAATAATAGCCCAGGAGTGCAGTTGCTTGGACACCAATGCCTTAGAAGTTGATTTGACCAGAAACTTCCAAAGCGTTACCCAGAATGCCAGTGCCATTTTCTGTTCCCACAGCCTTGTCAGAGGAACCTGATCTGTGCCACCACCAGCCTTCGATGTCCCCTACTGGCATGGTTTATTGTTTGTTTCAGTCATCCTAATAAGTTCATAATGGTATCACTTTGCGGTTTTAGCTTGTATTTCTCTAATGGGGAGTGGCATTGAGGGCCTTTTTGTGAACTTCTTGTCATCTCTGTGTCTTCTTTAATTGACTGATTGACCATGACTTGGGGCCTTTAAATTTTGTCTAATTACTCGAGTTCTGAGAGTTCATTTACTCTAGACCCCAGCTGCTTGTCAAATTGCCAGGCTAGAAGGATCTCTTCTCACTCTACATGTTGCTTCTTCGTTTCATAGGGTGTTGTACAGGCTAAAGCTTTAGTTTTTGATACAGCTTATTAATTTGTCCTTGGATCTAAGGGACTGAAGGAGTTTTAGGAAAGATCTGTCCCAGGTGACCGGGGCAACCTGGACACCACACTGAGGTCATTTCCTTAGCTCCAGAGTCCGCAGCCGGGCTCCTTCCCTTGACAGCTGGCTGGACACTTGCACTGGTTCCCTGACCCGTGGAGCAGGGACTGGAGCTGCAGGAAGAATCATCAGCCTTGCGCTGGGGCTGCCTCAAGCCAGAGAAGCAGCGAGTGGGAGTGACACAGCTACCGTAGGGCTTGTAGCTGGTGCTCGGAAATCTCAACCAACTCAAATGTGGCTAAGCTTCCTCCCCACGATCCCTAGAAATGCTCTGTAGTTCCCAAGTTTAGCTTTTTGACCCATTTTCCATTTATAACTACTTTGTAACTTCAGTGGTTTGCAAAATCTGTTCGAAATTTTTGCATAATCAGAGGCCTGCAAGATGGTGAATATTCAGTTTCAAAATCTTGCTCAACATATGATGATATTTGCAAAGAACTTGCTGTGAGCAGACACCAGTAGCTCACATGGGAAAGAATACTTGAAAATTAGTTTAAAAGAAGCAGGTTACAAAAATTCCATAAATGTCCAGGAACCCATGAGAGAACTGAACTAAATAAAGAAACATTATTTCAACTTTTTTTTATTTAGCAAGAAAATGAGGTCCAGTTCTTCTCTTGGACAAACCTTCCTGCATACAAAACCAAACTAGTTGTCTGAATGCATTTTTAAGCTCATAAACTACCAACTGTTGGGAAATATAGCCAAGCCCAAGAGACAAAAGCTGACATCCACGTGCAACAGTAATTCCTGGGTACAGAGTGAATCCTTAGGGTGAATACTCAGGAGAGAAGGTCATGCATACAGTAGGGGATTTATACTTGATTTGTAAGTGGTAGAATGTTTTATAAGAGGAACTCTCATGCATTTTTATACATTTGTCTCTTTACCTAAGCTGGAAAAATCAGAAAAAATATCAGCAGCCTTGGCGTCCCTTCCCAGGACTCTGCTGGCTTCAGGCAGTGCTGCCCAGCAGGGGCGAGGTGGTCTTTCCCTCCACTCCTGCCCTGAAGCTCCGGTGGTCCACAGCTGTAGTACCAAGGGGTGGATTAAAGGAGCGGATGACTCATACCACACCTGGTCAGTGAACATCAGGCAGTGAGGTGTCTAGTCACCCGGTCACTTCTCCACTGAGACACATAACTCACCATTGTTAGAGCTTTAGTACAAGGTCTGCTGGCTCCAGGGCCACGAAATCAGCTCATATCACAGGCCAGGAAGAAGTGAACAGAATGATGTAGGGGTCCTTCCAGGCCGCGCCACGGTGAACCCCTCTTCCCACCAGACTGCCCCTAGCCGCAGGTCAGGTATGAGATCCCAGTTTCCCAAAAGTCTGGCCTATGAGCGCATGGGGCATCATGGGACATCTAGACATAAGGCATGCCGTGCGGCCCCAGCCCAGTGACTCACGGTGGATGTAAATGTGTGGGTGACCCTGAGGGCTTCCACCAGTGTTGACAACATACCTGCAGTGTCACTGCTTTGTGGGCTTTCTGAAGTCCCAGGGTGACAAGAGCAGGGCTGGCTGCAGGGAGGCCTGGCCTGAGAAGAGCTATGCATAGACACCAAGAAATGACCGTTAATGATCCCTGGGGAGAGGTTTGCGTGGCAGCTGAGGGGACCAGGTCCTTCTTTAACATAAAAACGGTGGCTGCTGAATCATGGATGCTTGAGCAGACGCAGCAGCAGATGTGGAGAAGCGGGTGTAGGCAGATGCCGGATCCCGTCCCTCCAGCCTGCTGGCCATGAGAAAAGCAAGCATGGTGCAGGACAACGCCAGCTAATTATTACTGTCCCAGGAAAGAGCAAGGGCAGATTTGCTTATCCATCCTCACTGTCGCTGTTATGGTTACCAGGAGCTGCAGCGGAAAGGATGGACATGGGACGCACTCCCGCTCTGCCACGGAGCTGCAGCTCTGCCCCAGCTCAGGCCTGGAGAGCAGCCAGCTGGTACCTGCAGGAGCGCGGCAGGGCTGGCAGGGCTGACCCACCGGCACGAGGCGGGTTCAGCCACTCCAGTAGCCTGCCTCAGCGTTCCTGCAGCATTCGGCACCCAACACAGAGACAGCTGAGGGAACGTGCAAATGGCGGTGGCCACGCCCTGGCTCTCTTCCTGAGGTCCTTCTTGTCCCACGTCCCTAGTTCCTAAGTACACTGTTCATCATCAAGCTCCTGGGAGGTGGGGAGAACACCTCCGGTGTCAGAACAAAATCTCTCACCATAGTGGGTTTCAGCAGCACCCCAAAAGGCCACCTCATGTTCTACCACCTTCTGATGTCTGATTTCTTAGAGCTGTGTAGTGGATACCAGGGGCTTTCATCAAAGACCCCAGCTTTCACCATTTCCCTGCTAGAAATTACTCTAAACCTGAACTTTAAATGATGAAATTTTGGTTTGTTTTCATGCAATCTCTCCTCCTCCTCTCCACTTTGTCACAGCTGATCTGCTGGACTTGTAAGTGGAGACCTTTGCCGTCTCTGTAAGCATGGACATTCTCACTGCGCCTTTGCTGGGGCCCCGGTTCAGGCCTGGGCCTGCTCCACTTAGGGTGAGGACTGGGGCCAGGCTCAGGGTGTGAGTTCTGGGGCTTTGAGACAGTGCTCAGAGCTGCAGCCTCTTTCTCACTACCACGTGGACCCCTATAACACATCAGGCTGTCCCGCAATGAAAGGAGAGGTGCTTTCAGGTCTAGGGCGTTGCTCTGGGCTGAGCCCTGAACCCCGAGTTTCCAGTGCCTCTAGAGTCCCTCTTGGCCTCCTGAATGCTGCTCTGTGTCTGGACGTCTCTCTGTGTTCAAATCCAGCCCCACACTGTAAAACTCAGTAAATTGTTGGAAGAAGAAAACTAATGAAGCACCCTCATCACAAAACCTCAAGAACTAAGTGTACATCTAAAGGAATTAGTAACTGCACAACAGTATGGGGAGCAGCTAAAGTCAGCCAAATGCAGGGCAAGCTCTGAATTACAGAACCCGGAGCATAAACGTTTAAGTGTAAAACTGCAAGCGGCATTTCAGAGCAGCGCGAACGGAGAGGGCGCAGAGCATATTCCGGACAACAGCTGGCCAGCAAACAGCTCTGTGGCACGCTGGTGTCAACCACTAAAGTCCCTTTGTCATCGGCTGCCTGGGAGTCCATCACTACATGAGTGTCTTGGAAAATGACCTCGGGGTCACGAAGGCCCCACCGAGTTCTGCCTCGGGCTCTCTGGCAGCGGCGGCATGGGTAGCACGGTCTGCGTTGCTCGGTGCGCTGCTGCTGGGTTCTCATGCCTGGGAGCGCTGCTGGGCACGCCTCAGAGCCCGGCTGCAGCCCCGCCGAAGCTCCCTCCTCAGGTGGGCCAGGGGAGAAACACTGCACTGACTCTGGTCCGGACCCTGAGTACAGAGTGTGGCCGAGATGCGTGAGGCAGAGCGCTGACCATGCTGCCTCAGCCCGAGCGTGAGAGGCCTGCAGCACAGTGGCGAGGCGGTTTGACCTGCAGGAAGAATGTATTATGGAAAAAGGATCTCTGGATGCACTTAGCCTGAAAAACAGACCATTAGGAATGATTTAATAACAGAGTCTGATCATGTAAAAGGAGAGGTATTAAGCCGCTCTCAATCTTTCTGAAGATCTAAAAAGGCCATTAAGCACCATGTGAAGATGTTTCTATAAATACTTGTTATTAAAAAATAGTTTAACACAGAGTACACAATTATTATTTCTGATGCCATTTCAAAATAAGGGCGAATCCACTTGGACACAATTATGCTCTCTTGCTAGAAACTGTGGAATGAATATGCCTTTCCTCTGCACGTTGTTTTGTGAATATTTTGTCATCTTAATTCTATTAATGTTTCACAATATTCAGGGAGATGTTCGTTTGGCTTAGTCATGATATTTAGGGTACCATTTTGAAAGTGAAAGATGACGTGTGCTGTCGGGCCCTTGTATAAAACGTATGGGATTATAAAGTAGAGCCTCTACAGTTTTAAGTATTCCTGCTCAGTTATTATACTAAAGATAACCGGAGAGAGTCCCTTCTATTTCAGGGACGATGTGCATGCACGCTGGGATGCAAAGTCACGCTTCCACACCAAGATGGATTCAGACCTTTAGAAGCTGTGACATTTGCATATAAATTTAAACCCTGCCTCTGCACCGTGAGAATAAATTAATCCAATTTAAATATTTGAGAGATACGACTTATAAGAAATATGGTGTTGAAAGATGTAATATGGTAAGGGTATGGCAGGGAGGATGTGCTTCCTAATAACATTTAATTTGACTTTCAAAAAAATAAGGTATGTGGAATGTATATCATTTCTGTAATGTATCAAAAATACGTTTTTCTAATGAGGAATCTAACCCCAGGGCAGAAGCAAACACTCTCATGACAATTAGGGTTAATTTGTGAACTTAGTGATGGAGAAGGAGCAGAATTATCTCATTTCCAACAAAAAAAATCAAAGAGTAAGTCAAATGCAAAGGAGGAAATGCAAGTGAGGATGTCTCTCCGCACACACAAATTTATAAGACGAACACTCTTCACACAGGTGGCATTTCGTGCACTTCTTTGTGGGTCAGCGAGTTAGGAGAACCTTGCATTTTCTCAGTAAGAAAAGGTGGTGCACAAAGTAGCCCGGATGAAGCCTTTCTCCAGGTGATGAGGCTGCACGTAAGGAAACGTGGCCTTGGTGTATTTCCAACAGCATCAGGACCCAGCGACCACCACGTGGTCCATAGCTATGTCCGCGTGGTGGCCTGTCAGCCTGTGGGTCGGCTCATTTACACCCCCTTAGCCGAGGCTTGGGCCCCTAGGGTGGCCCACAGCCCAGGGATGTCGTGGACCCCGTGCTGAAGCGCAGCTGCGATCTTGGCGGCTTTCAGGGACCGCCCTTGCACTGCAGCAGACGGCTGTGCCATGTTGTAGGAGCCCCGCAACACGCACGAGAGACAGGAAGATAAATACTGTCTTGAAGTGTTTCTAAATGTATTCCTACACTGTCATTCGTAATTCCCCAAAAACCTCCCTCATGTTTCAGTGTGCTTTACCAGTGCTGGGTTACAGTGCCGCCGGCGCCTGCGACTTGGTGAGAACTGGGAGGTGTGCTTGGGGCTTGGGCTCCAGGCCCGCACCCGGCGGCAGTGAGCTAGGCAGGCAAGGCGCTCTCTCTCCCTCTCTCCGGGATAACAGGTCTGCCCCACCTTACCTGGCGAGACTTTGTTTGAGGAACATTTACTGGCACAGATTCATCCTAGACTAAAGGAAATCACTGTGCAAATTTAATCCAATACGACTTCTACTCAACACGTAGAGCTGAACCCGTTTCCTGTGATACAAAAGGAAAGCGTAGGACCCAGGCTGTGGACAGTGTCGGTCTGCAGAAGACCAGCACCCACGTATGCCACGGGCACTGAGCCATGGCAGGGCGAAAGCTGCGGCTGCGCTGAAGACCCCGCCGTGGCTCGCGCTCCACGCTACCCACCGCTGTCCAGCCTGCGGTGGGATTGGCTCCCGCGGTGGCCTGGCTGTGAGCCGCCCCCGTGAGGGGTCTCGATGGTGTGCTCTTAAGACATTTCAGCGCCTGGACGTTATCGCAGCCGGAGCTGGGGCACAGAGGCATCGCGGCCGCTTCGGCGGGAGTCAGCCACTGCTCTCGGTGAACGGGTAGACAAGGAGGATGCGGGGGTTTGTGCAGCAGCACGTTGCTGTGCTGTGAAGAAGGCCACGCCCGAGACGTGGGCAGCTGCAGGGGTGCATGGTTAAAGGGCGCGCTTGCGCTTGGGTGTGAGAAAGCAGAAGTGAGAACAAGGACCGAGATCCGGAGCAGCCATTGGGTAGCAGGAAGCAAGCGTTCGCATGGGAAGGAGAGACGGAGGCAAGAGGAGAAGGGAAAAGGAAAATTAGAAGCGAAAAAAGCGGACAGAAAGCTTTTGTGGCTGAAGACTGAGAGCGAAGTTGCCAGAAGGGGAAGGCATGGATGGAAGGCGGAGTCCGGCTGCGGTGTGCGCAGGCCAGGCGCAAGCGCCCTGGGGTGGACGTGACGCCTGCGTGCCCCGGATGCAGCGACACAGCGAGCTGTAAGAATGCGGAGCCACGTCTGCAGAGACCCCGCAGTACAGCGCAGGAACAGCGACCAGGTGCACAGCACGGGGCCGACCTGGCGTCCTCCCAGGGGCAGCCCCAGCTGTGGCCAGATCGGCTTCCGTGAACCTGGCTGCTGGCCAAGGTGCCAGCGACCGCGGCACAGGACTCGTTTCATTTCAACGAGGGAATTGCTTTTCCAAAATAATCACACTGGCCAGGACGCAAGGCACATGGTGAATGTGTGGCATGAAGGTGTGAGGGACGGACGCAGATACCAACCGAAAGAAGGACCCTGCACGCGGCTGACACGCGAGGCTTCCAGGGGCAGTGGGCACCGTGAGAATCCAGGGCTGCTTTTAGCATGGTGCTTACCGCAAATCCGATGGATGAGATCTCAGTACATATGGTTAAAGGACGTTAACAGCCCAATTCTTTACCTCCTTGCTCTGATATTTTACTACTGAGTGTATGCTTGTGGTTGTAAACCTTTATGGAAAATTTCAGGAAAATCTAGCACACAGTTCTCTGCTACTACGCATCACATGCGCGGCTTCCAGTTAGCCATGGTGCACCATGGGAAACAGCCAGAAGCTCAAAGAGGCAGTGTGCAAGTAGGCGAGAAAAGGTCCAGCCATCAGCCAAAGAATGATTCCCTGTGGAGCAACCCTTACCCGGTGTCCCTGGTCTCCCTGGATACAGAGGACAGAGATCTTTTCCAGTTCATTTTACAGGAGCGTAATTTTAATGATGACATGAAAAATATCACCAAAAGCCAAGGTAATCTGATCTGTGGCACAACCGTGGCCCACAGCAAAGGATTGGGATGCTCACGAGAGGGGCTGGCCATAAGAAGGAACCTTATGAAAGACCACAAAAGTAAAACGTACACTGTTCTATGATGTATAGAGAAATCATTGAATATTTACTACTTTCTTATTTAAAATATTATTCCCCTTTCACCCTTACTGTTCAGCATGCTTTTGGACTTTGACCAGTGGAATAAGGTATGATCAAAGTAGTTAAGCATTCTCATAAAAATTGAATAAACATCATTATCGCTACTTGCAGTGGAATGATTTTGTAACTAAAGATCCAAGAAAATTTAGTAAACACACATTGGAATTGAAAGAGATTTAATTAAGTTAGGAAAGGAGACAATCTAATGGAGAAAGCTGGTTCACCTCTAGCACCTGTGGGAATGCAGTGGTCGGAGCTGAGAATCTCGTCCTGCGTAGAGCAGCTCTGTTATCTTTTAAAAAGCGAGAACTGTTTCCTAGACGACCTCGATCAAAATGGTACAGAAGGTCACACGTGAGAGCGTGTGAGGAGAGAGGCCGTCCTAGACTTTTATGAAAGAATGAGTATTGAGAACCAGGAAATCCTTTCCACATTCATCTTTACACACTGCCAAACACAAGCACACAGTATTTGGTGATTATTGGCGTACACAGCCTGGCCACGTCCACGTGACGAAAATAGTTGTCCTAGGGAGGGCCCCGCACACGTCTGCTTGCTTTCTCCCGCGTTTCCCGAGATTTCCTAGTTATTGGAGCAGCGCCCTGCTCTGATGTATTCCGGACACTTCCAAAGAACAGTTGATGCCTACATGCCCAGGGGACCTTCAGCCCGACTGGGTGCCACGCCGGACTGCTCCAGAGCCTGGCAGGCCCCGATGTGGCACTCGTCCTCAACCAACACAGCTTTAGTAAAAGCTGCAGTGGGGTTGATGGTGTAGCGCATGCGTGGAGAAAAACTTGGGCCATGGCCAGGGGAGATACCCGAGAGCAGCGGTCTCCCGCCACTGCCAGTCCTGGTGTCTGAGACCCCGCCGAGCTGCCTGCGTCACCCTGGCTGCACCTCTGCCCAGGACGCTGGCTGCACCCTCAGCACCTCCGCTGATCTTTCCTGGGCCTAGATTCACCTTCTAGCAATGATGAAGAAGTACTTAAATTTCAACGTTGCCTCTGCATAAAGATGATCTGCCTTAGTTCACTTAAAAGTAATCCTCAGGAGCCCTTCTGCTGCTTCCCTCCGTGAGCCCAGGATGGCATGCACTGTCACTAATGCCACTGCCACGCCTGAGCTGTGGCAAGGTCTGCACCAGACACCCAGGGTGGCTGCAGGCCAGGCGAAGGCGGGGAGAACCCCAGAGCGGAGTGCAAATGGCGTTCAGGGAAACAAAGCCCACAGAGGCCCGCGAGGCTGGACTCCAGGGGTAAGATCCACAAACACCGGCCAACTCGGCGATTCAGAGAGAGAAACAAACTGGGAATAAAGAGTTGAAAAGAAATAAAAGCAGCAAGGGGAGAAAAGGACAAACGAGGACACACACCTACAGAAAGTAATATAAGTAACAATAAAATCATATTTTAAATAGGAACGTAGAAAACGCTGGAAAATATGTGAAACACTAACTGTGAATACGCCTAAATGGATCTCAGAATTCAGTGTAAACACATAGCTCGCAGTGAGCTGAAAATCAGTTCGCATCCACATAGGAAGCGTATAGAGTAATTACCCGAGCAGCGCGGAAGTAGCGGAGGCACTGTTTCCTTGGGTTGACATCTGAGAAAGATCGCTCCTCAGTAGTTTCTGAATTATGGACAGTTGAAGTACTTAGCTCATAGTGATGTAATTCTAAGTTATTTTAAGTAAAAACCGTAATGGCTGGGGCACGTAAGCCTAGACTTGGTTCTCATTTGGTACAGCGGGCACTACCTCTGAGGCGCAGCCTTGGAGTCCTCTGCGTTCATGGCGAGGCTGGTGCGACGCTGCTCCCGGTGTGGCTCCTGGCACCGCAGTTCGTGAAATGAGGCTATTCATATTGATGTATAACTGATATATATTGGCTTGACTTTGTGGTGTTATTTTCCTATTGTAGGTTCTGTACTTTCTCCCTCTATTTTAATTATTTGGTCTGCTTGGTGGTTCCTTTCTGTTGTTCATGAAGCTGCCCTGGGCCGTGGGTCCCGGCCCCTAGGCCCGCTACCTGCTGTGCTGCGGCAATGCTCTCCTTCCCTTTGGCGCCCACACAGCAGGGGTCGAGCATGCCCTGCCCAGCCCCCCTGCAGCGCAGTGGGAAGCTTTGGTGGGAGCCCTTTGCCCAGGGGTGGTGGAGAGCTCAAGGTGTTTTCTGGACATCCCAAGGAGCTCAAGCAGGTCCCAGCAGGCTGCTCCTTGGCAACCAGGCCCTGCGGGCTGGTGGGAGGCCAGGAAGGCCAGGAAGGCCAGGGGCGGTGTGTGGGTGGGCCCAGTGGGGGCTGCAAGAGCTTTGCCCCACCACACCCGGGACCAGATCTGACTGCCCAGGGTCCAGGCCCTGCTGCTGCGCCCCTCACACAGGAGGAACGGTTACCTAGGCCAGGCAGCAGAGCAGGTGGAAGGAGAGCCTCAGCCAGACAGCCCTGGCAGCCCTGGGGCCTCTGTGACAGCCCTCCAGGTGAAGAGGCTCCATTGTATTTAATATAACAATGCTAAGCTGAAGGCTTGTTTTCGATGTACTATGTTGTCACTGCTTTTCAGTGCAGCATCCATGGGCGTGAACTCTCTCATTACGCACAGAGGCACACATCGCAGTAAGTGGAAACAGAGGACAGGTTAGTGGAAAGATGCACACATGTACAGGGATATGCCTGGGACATGGAGGAGGGACCTTTGCACAGAATGAGCCCTCTGCGACACTCAAGTTCTGTTCTTCACAGGAAACTACACGGTGGCCCTTGGACAGATGACACAGAATGATGATATCTGCTTGATATCCATAAACGTGTCCTCACTAAAAAGTGAGACAGCATAAATAGCCTAGCTGTCTTCTGAGTAGTCTTAATTCTGCCCCTCCTGAAGGTGTATAGAATACACTAGAAAACAGCTGATGTGCGGGATCTGACACCCCTGATGCACACCAGGCCGCCATTAAAAGAGAAACTGTGCTTAACTCAATAAACTCCAGGAGAAACTGCCCTCAGTCCTGTAGCAGCAAAGCAGGTTTGCATGAGCACAGTGTCCGGCCCAGCCCTCTGCCCCACCTGGGAACTGTTGAAGGGGCGCCATAAGAAAATAATATCAAAAGACAAAACGGCTTGGCTTCAAATGGAATGTTTATTCTTCATGGATTTTGCTCTTGAAGAGTTTTAGAGTTGTAGGAAAACTGAGGACGCAACACACAGCATTCCCATGGTCCCTGTGTGCACCACGCCCTGGTGCAAATGCCTCACTGAGTACGATATGTCCACTGTGCTTCCTGAAGTACTCCTGATGCATCATCAGGAACCGGAGGCAGCAGCTGTTTCTCTGAACCTTCTTATTGAGGTGTGATCGAGACAAGACTCTATGCTTTTAATGCACGCAAACGGCTGTATTTGGAGCTAAAATGCATACTCAGGAAGCCTCGCACCCTGAGCAGCTCCCGTGCCACGGCCTCACTCACCCCCGCCAAAGCCTGCTTTCCGGTCCACGTTGACTGAGCAATGGGCCGGCATTGCCTGGGCTGCAGCACTGCAGGAGTTTCTGTTTCTATAGTGAAAACAGAGTAAAGGAAGGGCACAGGGGCCACATGCTCATTGCGCCACACTGCCCCAAGTACAGATGTCCACAGAGTGGCCTGTGCCTCTGCATGCTGCCCTCGGGCACCCGTCAGGTTGGCACAGCCAGGACTCCTGGGCTCTGTTCTGCAGGCCTGCTCCCAACCCAGCTGCACTAACAGGCACTTGTCGTGTTGGGTAGCTCACACGCTCTCGCCGGGCTGTCTGTCCGTGGCTGTTACTTGGAAGTATTCTGCCTGAGGAGAGCTGCTTCTTCCTCCCATCCTTAATTCACTTAATCCATTGTTGATGCTGTTGTGTATTCATATATATTATCACCTTTTGCATTTTAATTCAATATGCTTCTAATCAAACCGTCCCGTTTTGGTCATTGAGGTCATTGTCCCTGAACTTCTGAGACTCCCTGACATATGTGCCTTAGTGTTTATGCAGGCTTGGGCATCTCCTCACTTTCTGATACTACTAGACATCTCAAGTTCATCTAGAATATTTCTGGGCCATGTGCTACGATTAGGTAAGAAATCATTTTATACAACAAAAGTTAATCAAGCCATATCCAAGCATCACAGTCTATAGAAGTGCTCTTTTCAAGATTGGTGTGAACTATAAGTCCATCTCATACAGGGCTCACAGAAGCCCGCCCACGACCGAGAATGTAGCTGCCATGCAGCATTCAGAAAATCTTCCTCTTCTGCTCCTCACAGACCTGAGAAGTCAAACAACCCAGAGCTGTAGCTTTGTTTGTGAGAAGGCTTTCAAAACTAAAATTCATGTACTAGTTGATATTAAACTGTGTAACTTTAACTTCTGAGGCTTTGTGTCTCTATTTTTGAAAAGCTGTCACACCCCACACCAAGTCAGGACGTCCGTCCCACTGACTTCAGACAGCCCGGCTGTCGGCCTCTTGGTTCCGTATTCGTGTCACAACAGCACCTGCACACTTCTTTCTTTCTTCAGAAGTTTGCTACAGGTTTATCAATTGTATCAATGTTTTTAAAGGGCAAGCTCTTTTACTTACTGCTTTCTCTGAAACATTTACTTTTCATGTAATTAATTTTTAAACTTATTTTTATTACTATTTTTTACAACAGTTAATACATTGAATAATGTTGTCTTTGTCATAGCAGTGCAGAGTACAAGATGCAGACACAATTTCTTGTCTAAACCTCATTTGTACAGATCTTTCTTTTCATTGCACAAAGAGAAAGCAGCTGTATATATAGTCCAATAACCCATAACGGTAGTAGATTATCAGCTCACCTGGCATTATCGGGGCTGTTGACATAAGCCTTTTACAACTCAGCATATTAATTTTTTTTTGCAGAACTGGGGATTAAATTCAGGACCTTGAACTTGCCAGGCAGGCATTTGTGCCCCTGAGCTATCTCCCTTGCCCGCTAAGCATATTAATATGGTTTTCCTTTTTATACCTCATGATTAGACTTTTCAGCTGGATGATTAAGACTAAGATAAAGCAAGATCTATGTTACAAAAATATATGCAAGTTTTGTATCTGGTAAGGCCAGTCAGGTCCCCTCGGGGTTTACCCTGGAATCATGTGCTGCAGTTTGCAAAACTAATGCTCCACATCATTAGCCATGCATGAAACGCAAGTTAAAGCAACACTGACATACCATCTCACCCCAGAAAGAATGGCTACCATAAAGAAATCAGCCAACAACAAATGTTGGAGAGGCTGTAGGGAGAAAGGAACCCTTCTCCACTGCTGGTGGGAATGCAGACTGGTACAACCATTATGGAGAGCAGTGTGGAGACTCCTTAAAAAACTAGAACTGGAAATCCCATTCAATCCAGCTATCCCCCTACTGGGAATTTTCCCAGAAGAACTAAAAACATCATACCCTAGTGATATCTGTGCACCTATGTTTATAGCAGCCCAATTTGTAATAGCCAAATCTTGGAAACAACCAAAATGCCCATC
>PVKN010000706.1:35728-66839 GCA_004027915.1 Capromys pilorides | reverse complement strand
GTAACACTGGTCAAACAATTAAACATTAACACTTTCAATAAACCTTAGTTATTTTTTTCTAATTTTTAACTCTTCCAAATACATTTTGGATTAAAGTCACTCTTCTAAAAAATAATAATAAAAAAATTATAGAGCTTGAGGATGCACAAAATGCAAGTCCCTGAGACTGATTCCTGGCACCGCCCAAAATTTATTTATTTTATTCTTCCTTTGAGTCCTTATACTAGGGAGACTATATAATATTTGCATATGTATGTCTGGTTTATTTCACTAATTAGTATATGTTCAAGATACATCCATTAATTATGAAGTCTTCTAGTTTATCATTCCTTATAGCTGAGTAATATGCCATTTTATGAAAATACCACATCTTTTTCAACCATTCTTCAGATGATGGGCTTTTGATTGTTTCCAAGATTTCACTATCACAAATTGTGCTGCTATGAACACAGGTGCACAGATATCTCTATGATATAATGCTTTCAGTTCTTCTGGAAAAATTCTCAGTAGGGGCATAGCTGGATTGAATGGGATTTCCAGCTCTAGTTTTTTAAGGACCCTCCACACTGCTTTCCATAACGGTTGCACCAGTCTGCATTCCCACCAGCAGTGGAGAAGGGTTTCTTTTTCCTTACAGCCTCTCCAACATTTGTTCTTGGTTGATTTCTTTATGATATCTGTTCTTTCTGGGGTGAGATGGTATCTAAGTGTTGTTTTGATTTGCATTTCATGAATGGCTAGTGATGTGGAGCATTTCTTCATGTATTTATAGGCTTGTTGAATTTCTTTCTCTGAGAAGTGTGTGTTCATCTCAGATGCTCATTTCTGGATTGGATCTTTGAATTTTGGGACTGTAATGGTTTTTAGTTCTTTATAAATTCTAGATAGAAGACTTTTGTCTAAATACTTATTAGTTAAAATCTTTTCAAAATTTGTGGGCTGTCTTTTCACTCTGTTGGTAATTTCTTTTGACATGAAAAAACTTCTCAGCCGGAGGAGGACCCATTTGTTAATTCTCTCAAGTATAAGATGTGCATTTTGATTTTTGGCCATGAACTCTTTGCCTACCCCGATGTCTTCAAGATGTCCTCTGATTTTCTCTAGGAGATTTAGGGTTTCTCTTTTAATATTTAGATCTTTTATCCATTTTGATTTTAGTTTAGTGCATGATGATAGACCTGGGTCAAGTTTTAGTTTTCGACATGTGGAGAGCCAGTTTTGCCAGAAACATTTGCTAAAGAGGCTGTCTTTCTTCCAGTAAATATGTTTGACCCCTTTGTCAAAAATAAAGTGGCTGAGTGTGTTTGTATTTGCTTCTGCATCTTCTAATCTATTCCAGTGATCCTCAGGTCTATTTTTTTTGCCAATATCATGCTGATTTTATAATGGTATTTCTGTAGTATAACTTTAGGTCAGGAATTGTAATGCCTCCTGCCTTGTCTTTGTTAGCCAGGATTGTCTTTGCAATTCTAGGTCTTTTCTGAATCCAAATAAATTTTAGGATTGAATTCTCTAGGTCTGTGAGGTATATCGATGGTATTTTGATAGGAATTGCATTAAGTCTGTCTAACAATTTAGGAAGTATGGCCATCTTCACAATGTTGGTTCTTCATATCCAGGAGCAGGGAATATCTTTCCATTTTTTGAAATCCTCTAGGATGTCTTTTTTCCAGAGAACTGTAGTTTTCATTGAATAGATTTTTACTTCTTTAGTTAGGTTAATTCCTAAGTATTTCATTTTTTTCAATGCTATTATAAAAGGCATTGTTTCTCTAAATTCTTTCTAAGTGTGTTTATTATCTGTGTAGAAGAATGTTAGTGACTTTTGTGTGTTGACTTTGTACCTTGCTATACTACTGAATTTGCGTATTAATTCTAGTAGCTTCTTGGTGGAGTTCTTTGGGTCTCCAAGTAAATTATCATGTCATCTGCAAATAGTGATAATTTAACTTCTTCTTTACCTATTCGTATTCCTTTTATCTCTCTCTCTTGTCTAATAGTTGCAGCTAATGATTCCAGAACTATATTGAAGAGGAGTGGTGATAGGGGACATTCTTGTCTTGTACCAGATCTATGAGTAAAAGACTTCAGTTTTCCTCATTTGGAATTATAATGGCCGTTGGATTGTCATAGATGGCTTTTATCAGATTGAGGTAGAGGTACTCTATTCCTATTTTCTGAAGCACTTTGAACATGAATGAGTGTTGGACTTTGTCAAAAGTCTTTTCTGCATCAATTGAGATGATCATATGGTTTTTGGCTTTGGCTCTGTCAATATAGTATATTATGTTGAGAGATTTGCATATATTGAACCATCCTTGCATCCTTGGGATGAATCCTACCTGGTCATGGTGTATAATGTTCTTGATGATTTGCTGTATTCTATTGGTGAGGACTTTATTGAGGATTTTTGCATCTATGTTCATGAGAGAAATTGGTCTGTAGTTCTCTTTTTTAGTTGCATCTCTCTCTGGTTTTGATATCAGTGTAATACCTGCCTCTAGGAATGATTTTGGAAGGATTGTTTCCTTCTCAATTTCACTGAACAATTTGAGGAGTATTGGGATTATGTCCTCTGAAAATTTCTTGTAGAATTCAGCTGTGAGTCCATCAGGACCTGGACTTTTCTTTGTTGGTAGACGTTTTATTACATTTTGTATTTCATTGACTATTATTGGATTATTGAAAGTTCTTATGTCTTCTTGTTTCAGTTTTGTTAATTTGCACCTTTCTAGGAATCTGTCCATTTCATCCGTGTCTTCAATTCTGTGAGAGTAAAGATTCTCGAGGTAGCTATATATGATCCTCTGAATCTCTGCTGGTTCTTTAGTAATTTCACTCTTTGCATTCCTTATTGCTTGAATTTGAGTCCTTTCTTTCCTCTTTTTGATGAGATTAGCTATGAGCTTATCAATTTTATTTAATCTTTCATAGAACCAGCTTTTTGATTCATTAATTGCTTGTATTGTTTTCTTTGTCTCCATTGAGTTAATTTCGGCTCCAATCTTTATAATTTCCTCCCGACTTTGGGCTTTGGGTTTTGTTTGCTCTTCCTTTCCTAGTCTGTTTAGGTGCTGCATAAGAGTGTTTATTTTTTCCCATTCTGTTTTCTTAAAGTATGAGTTCAGGAATATAGATTTCTCTCTAAGAACTGCTTTCATTGCAACCCATAAATTCCAGTAGGTTGTGTTTGAATTTTCACTAAAGTGTAAATATTGTTTAATTTCATCTGTAACCCACTGGTTGCTGAGAAGGGTGTTGTTTAATTTCCATGTATTTCTAGGGTTCTTGTGATTTCTTTTGTCATTAATTTTGAGTTTCATTGCATTGTCAGATAATATACATGGTATAATTTCTGTTTTCTTGCATATACTTAAGCATGACCTGTGCATTAGTATGTGGTCAATTTTGGAAAATGTTCCATGTGCAGCTGAAAAAAAATGTGTATTCAGAAGTGATTGGGTGGAACACTCTGTGTATGTCCACTAAGTCCAGTTGTTCCATGATCTGGTTCATTTCTGCTGCTTCTTTGCTAATTTTTTGTCTGATTGACCTTTCTGGGATAAAGGAGTATTAAGAAAATTTATCATGTCTACACACTGTGCTCTGTATAACTAATATGAGGACAACAAAATTCAATGTATCAATTATTGTGAATGTACTACTAATGTGTTTTGAAACTACCATATTGTTATTTTCTATTAAAAAATTAAAATTAAAAAAAAGAAGTATTAAGGTCTCCTGTTAAGACTGTGGTACTAGATATTAGAGTTTTCATGTCAATTAAAATTTGTCTTATATAACTTGGTGCTCCTGTGTGGGGTGCATACATATTTATGAGTGTTACCTCTTCATCTTGAATTTGTCCCCTAACCAGTATGTAGTGGCCTTCTTTATTTCATTTGATCAGTTTTGGTATGAAGTTTAGACTGTCTGCAGAGAGGGTTGCTACCCTTGCTTTATTTTTTATGTGCTGGGGCATGTAGTATTGTTTTCCATCCTTTAACTTTCAGCCTATGTGTTTCTTTATGAGTTGAGTGTGTTTTTTGCATACAGCGTATTGTTGGATTTTGCTTCCTTATCCAGTCTGCCAGCCTATTTCTTTTAATTGGAGAACTGAGTCCATTGACATTGATAGTTATAATTGAAATGTATTGACTTACGATTGACATGCCTTTTACTTACTACTGTTTAGTCCTTTATCTCCTGTTTAGTTGCTTGCCCTAATTGGTGTGTTCTTTCTGGACTCTTTGTATAGATCATGTCATTTTGGTCTCCCTTAAAAATATATTTATAAGTATTCTGTGTAGGGTTGGCTTTGACATCATGAAATTCTTTAGTTGTTCCTTGTCATGGAAGTATTTCATTTCTCCCTCATATTTGAAAGAGAGTTTTTTGGGTATAGCATTCTGGGCTGGAATTTGTTTTCATAGAGGACTTGAAGCACTCTGCTCCATGTTCTTCTTGACTTCATGGTTTGTGAGGAAAAATCTGCCATTATTCTTATGGGTTTTCCTTTAAATGTAATGTGTTCTCTCTAGGGGCTTTAAGTATATTTTTCTTCTGCTGGATTTCTGAGATCCGGACTATTATATGTCTGAGTGTGTTTTTAGTTGGGTTGATGTTATTTGGAGTTCTGTGTGCTTCAGTTACTGAATGTCCAATTGTTGTCTCATCTTTGAGAAGTTTTCTGCTATTATTTCTGCCCATATTCTTTTTATTTCATTTGTATTGACTCCTTCTTTTTCATTGACTCCTATTAATCCCACGTTGTTCATTTTTGCATCATTTTTCAAATGTTGAATTACTTTTTCCTGCATCCTGGTTGTTTTTAAGAGATCCTTTCTTACCTTTTCACTAGCTCTGACTTTGTCTTCAAGATCTGAAATCCTATCTTTACTTTCATTCACACAGTTTTGCCAGCTCGTGATTGAGAATTTGTTTTCCTGTATATCTCTTTGAACCTGTTTCATATGGTCTATTTCTTTCCTATATTGCTCATTCAAGGATTCCATCATTTTTAATCTCCTCTTATTCTTTATCAGTGTCTTGTTTAGATGCATTTATTAAGTCTTCCGTTATAGTTATCCTTTCTTTTTCTATTTCAGAGATTATTTCTGCTCTCTTTTCCTCTCTACCTTTCTGCAGTTGTTCTACTTCAGAGGCTATTAATTTAGAGATGACTTTTTCAACTTCAGAGATTATTTCTGATCTGATTCCCTCTATGCTTTTCTGTAGCTGTTTTAACTTCAGTCTCTAGTAATTCAAAGATTTCTTTTTTGACTTCAGAGCGTACCTCCTATCCAAGTTCCTCTATACGTTTCTGCATTTGTTTGTTTACTTCAGATGCTCCGAATTCAGAAATTTCAGCTGTATGAGTCACATTTTTTTGTATGGTAGTGTCTCCTGTATTTGTTTCAGGTGGGCTTGGGACCTGGGATTGCATTTTGCTCCTTGTCTGTATCATTCTGAAGAGCTGTGATCTTTGGTGCAGGAATGCATGTCTGCAGGTTGTTCGTTCAGACTGGGCTGCTGGGTTGGCTGAGCTGCTTGTAGGCTGGGGAAGGGGGCTCTCACTCACCTGGCAGGCCTGGCACTGGATAGGCTGCACTGGCAGTGGGCTGGAGGAGGTCCACTGGTGCTGGGTGATGATTGTAGGCTGCACTGGTGGTGGGCCGGAAGTCTCACATAGCGGGCCTGGTTCTGGATGATGATCTTAAGTATTGTTTTAAAGAAAATATTTTAAAATGTACACTACTTTAGCTACTAGAACCAAGAAAGGGGAGAAGAAAGAGAACACTCACGCATAAAATATTGTGTAAAAGACAGAGTAAATGGCGTGATGTACGCTGCAGAGTTGAAGGGAATATGAGGCTACAATGAAGCTGCCTATTGGTTGAACAATGTGAAGCAATTAACTAGACATCCAATTTACTAAGAAATATTCTTGAGAAAATAGAATTACAGATTAAAGTGAATATAGATAAATTTAACCAGTAAATAAAAATCAACAATGAATATTTTGGGGTCAGATGACCTCACTGGTGAATGTAACCAGATATTTGAGGAGTGACAATTTTTAAATTCAGTCAAAAAAGAAAAAAGAAATCCAGAGGAGAGAATATTTTCAAAACTATCTTATGAGGAAAATGTTGCCCTCTTACCAGAGACAGTTAAGAATATTGCAGAAAAAAAGTTTTTAGATGGCGATCACCATGAGCGTCATTGATGGTTATTTCCTCACCAAGGTGGGATCAACCAGAATGTGGTGGCACAGGACTGGGATCACTCTGTGGTCAAGAGACTCGGGATAGAACCAAGAGAATCTCGGCACACGCGCGACGGCACATGTGCTGTGCCGGTGCGACCGACAGAGGCACGCACTCTTCTTATCGCAGGAGATGCAGAATAGCCATTCTCCTCTTCAACATCTTTTCATGTTGCATCTCTCAATAATGGAGGTATAGAAGAACCACGCTTCGTATTAGACATGCCACATTTGTCAAATCCACAGATACCATCATAATGATCAAAGAAAAAGTGAGAACTTTTCTGCTAAAATATGTTTTCCTTCTAAAAGTACACACTCTTATAATTAAGGTAGTACTCAGCATTCTAGCCGGAGCAACCAGGAAAGATAAATATTTGCCTGATTCCTCGCAAAGTATGTTACAAAGTTCTAAAAATCAAAAAGCCAACAATTACCAAGTGCTGCGAGGCTGTGGGAAAAGGATCCCATTTCCACTGTTGGTGAGAGCACAGACTGGACAGCCCACAGGGCGCGCAGGGTGGAGATCCGCACAGAGGGAGGAGTTGAGCTGCATTGACCAAGCTATTCTCCTGTTGTGGATTTTTCCAGAACAACTGAAAACACGTCATACCACAGTGACAAATGCGCTCCTGTGTTTACAGTAGCATAATTTGTCAAAGCTCAGTCTTGGAAACAACCCAGATGCCCGCCAACTGAGAAATTGATGAATGGAACAGATACCATGGAGTATTACTCAGCTATAAAGAAAGATACGCTCAAGGCTTTTATCGATACCCAGATGCAACTAGACAGCGTATTCAGAGGTGAAATAAATCAGCCAGCCCCATGTAGGTAAACATTGCATTGTTTCCCTAGTGTAAGAAATTGAAAGCACAAACAAAATCTGAAAGGGACAATAGATATGGGGAAGGAGAAATGAACTTCTCAATAGGGAAGAAAAACTGAAATGAGAGAAAGGAGAAAAGAAAGAAGAAAGGGAAATACACACACACGATAGCTAAAATAGTTATACCACTAATTTTTATTGGTTTACTGAAAGACACAGTTAGTACATGTTTGATCAGTTTTGCATGCCTGTATTTGGTAGTCTGAGCAAGAACTTTAAAGACAATAACGTGCAAGGTAACAGTCACTGTCCATTTCCTATCATCTTGTTTTGAAATTCTGAACCATTTTTTAAAAAGTCTTTTTGTTTTTATTTATTTATCTTTATTTTTTGGGGGGGTATACAGTTTTATTATACAGTTCGGACTCAGAGATCCTACTGTCTCAGGCTCCCAACACTGGGGTCATAAGCATGCGCCACCACCCCTGGTTTCAGGGTCAGCAAGGTGTGCAGTACCAGGGATTGAACTCGAGTCTTTGTGTTTGACAAGCAGGTCTTAGACTGCTGAACTCTCTCCATAGCTCCTTCTGTATCATTGTTAATGTTTGATTTTTTAAAATTTTCTTTAAAGTACAAAAAATTACAGCATCATCATAAAACCAGACAGATACATAGAAACCTCAGGAATAAATCTGTCCCATTATTGCCAATTGATCTTCTCAGAGAATGCCAAGAACATAGAGTAGGAAAAGAAAAATTGCTTGAATAAATAGCACTGAAAAAAACTGAGTATTCATTTACAAAAGAGCAAACTTGGACATTTATTTCAACCGTACACCATTATCAACTCAAATGACCTATAATCTAAGACTTGCAGCTATTATATAAAATAAAAGAATATACAGTGGAAGAGCAGGCACACATTGATCTAGGCAGTTATTCTTGGATGCTACACCTAATGTGCAGACAATAAGAACAAAAGCAAATTTGCAATGCATGAAGTGAAAAGGTTTTTATACAGTAGTGAAAATGGTAAAGAGGAAAGACAACACAAAGTGCTGGGAAAAGCAACTGCATATTAAGTGTCTGATAGGATTTTAATATCCAAAAGACATACAAAACTCAAAAAAAGGTAAGAAGAAAACAAGTAGCCACATTTTTTTTAAGAAAGAAGAGCGAGTGAGGGACTGAAGAAATATTTGTCAACAGAAGGCACATCAATGACCAAATTATTTTTAGAAAGTAACTGCCATGGGATATGCAAATGAGGTAAGCAAATTGAATCCATCACAAGGTGCCATCTGACTCCTTTTGGGGTGGCTGGCATCAGAGTGGTGAAAGCTCACTGCTCAAGAGGCTTAGAGAACAGAAACCTCTTCTCTTAAAATATACACAAATTGGGCCGGGCAAATAGCTCAGTGGACTAAAGCACCTGCTTAGGCAGAGCACAGTGGATGGGGTTTCAATCCTGGCATATTGTGCTGGCCCCACCCATAGGGTGGCTGAGATGGTGATTGGGGTTGGGCGTGGTGGTGCACACCTATAATCCCAGCACTTTGGGAGGCTGAAAACAGTAGGATCACTACGAGTCCAATCTACGTAGTGAGACCCTGTGCACCTTGTACTAAAATACAAATATCTATCTATCTATCTGTCTGTCTGTCTATCTATCTATCTATCTATCTATCTATCTATCTATCTATCTATCTAGAAACAATAGAGAGCACACAAGTGCCCGTTAAATATGACTAAAGACTATTAGACAGTATCCTGTCATAACCCCTTTGGAGAGGGTGTGTGTGTGTGTGTGTGTGTGTGTGTGTGTGTGTGTGTGTGTGTGGCATCCTGGGAACATTCCTTGAGGCCTTTGTGTCTAAGTCTGAAGAGCCTCACCTTACTCTGGTCCCTTTACCACCTCTCTCTTCCTAGCACTTTACCACCCTGTGTCACATCTTCAGCAGAAATCACCCTTTCATGACCTCAGAAAAAACTTTATTAACTTTAACATATGTATAAATTATAGAAAGTAGTCCAGTTTTCTTCAAAAATAATTAAAAATAGAAATGCAGTATGATGCAGTATTACTGGTCCTTATTCAGTCTACACAAAGTATGGAATCACCAAAGGGCTACAGATGGAAGAGTGGACCAAAAACAGAGTGTGGATGTTAATTTGTACGTACGTATGTATGTATTTATTTATTTTCTGTAGTTAGTACAGAATCTACAGGGTCTCACTATACAGATTGCTCTCGTAGTGATCCTCCTGTTTTCAGTCTCTCAAGCCCTGGGATTACAGGTAAGCACCACCACACCCAGTCTCAGTTGCCATCTCAGCGCATGCCTGGGGGCAGGGCTAGCATGGCATTCCAGAGTTCGAGCTCTGGTTCCTGTGTCTGCCTAAGCAGGTGCTTTAATCCACTGAGCTATCTGGGTAACTCCTAGCCTGCCTTTAAAAGAAAGAGATTCGCTCATTTGCAATAAGGCAGAGGACATTATTCTAAATGAAATAAACCAAGCTCAGAAGTACAGAATGTTGCATGATGTCACTGTCATGTAAAACCTGGAAACTTGAAACTTCAGAGGCAGAGTAGAACGGCAGTAGCTGGGCACTGATGACTGGGTTAGGAGGGAAAGTGGACACTTGCTGAGATGGTGCCAAGTTTCAGTTACGCGGAGCAAATTCTTGGCATCTTGTGCATAACACTGAGCACATAGAAGGTAAGCAGTACTGTACTGCACAATGAAAGGTACGGGGGGAGTGCAGGCTGAAGGGACGCGAGGGGAGTGGAACGAAGAAGAGAACTCAAGATAGAGTGCACCAGGCCCAAGCTCCCTGGGGTGGCTGTGGTCACTGTACGTATCACAGGTGGACCAGCAGAAGAGGAGATCTGAGACACTCTTATGGAGGCGATGGATGCTTTAGCTTGATGGTAATAATCATCACAAGGTGTGCAGACGTCAGTGCACCACGTTGCACATCTTAAGTAGACTAAGTTGTCGTTTAGACCTCACTAAAACTGAGAGGGCCGCCACTGGAAGTTAGCTGTGCCGCACTGAGCTTCCTTAGCCCAGAGCTCAAAAACTTAAAAGAAAATATTGTCACTATCAAGTCTGATTGATGACTAATGGAAATGGATGCCATTTTCCTTCCATCCTGCTTGCTACTCAGCAGAGATAGCTTTTAAAAAATATTTTCTTCTATTCTTCAGTAATTTTCTCTCCTATTTATTCAAATTCTGTCACTTCTCGGGCTCAGGCTGGAATTCCTGGGCTCAGGCTGGAATTCCTGGGCTAAGGCTAGAATTCCTGAGCTGCCACTCTTCCTCTGAGCATGTGTGGGCATGCATGCGTGTGTTTGTTAAGTCTTGGAATGCTGACTAGATGATAAGAACTGCCCTAAAAGTGCCACTAAGTTTAACTCATTTATCATTATGGCGGGCCTCAGAGCTAGTGCCAGTTTTGTCCTAGGGTCAAAGTTAGGAGAAGCCTGCTACATGACACTAGCAAGAAACTTCAGTGAGGGACAGTATTCTATTTGAGACAACCACCATCTCTGCTTTCCTGCTTGTCCACCTCAACATACTGCTTAACTCGCCCTGCACCACTGATACTTCATACGATTCGGTGAGCGCACCTTTCAATTTTACTTTAATGCAAGACAGTACTTCTAGCTCCATGGACTTACTGTTTTTCACTGGTCATCACTTCTACATTGTACCTTCTTTTGTATTTCATCAGCACCATATCAAAAATCTCAGAAAATAAGTTGGATCTTGACAAGCACTTTCTCTTCTGTTCTGTTGTTCTTCTAAGAACAGTTTTCTTTGTCATGTTGGCCTTTGAAATAAATAAATGAACAATAATTGCTAGCTTTTTTATTTAATTGTTATACAAACTTAGCGAGGAAATGGATTGAAGTTTTCCAAGAATGGTGAGGCATCTTCTCTGTTGTTATGTATTTATCTCTTTCCTGTTGAGTTTCCTCCAAAGCTTCTTGGTGCTGTACGTGAATAAGCACATTTACTAAAAGTTTGTGCATTTACTGCTAACAATATAGAACACATTTTTGTATTCAGTGTTCGCAACTTCCTGGTGGTGTGTTTAACTTTTTTCGAGTACTCTTTTGCTCCTTGTGCCTGAGGTAACACCAGGCTCTCTGGTAGCCAGATGCCGAGGAGCAAGGGCAGCCCCGGGAGCCGCTGGCTGGGGCTCGGGCTCCGGTGTCTTCCTCTGTTCTCAGACCCTCTTCCTGGCTCTGCTTGCCACAGCTCTGCCTTCCATTCTGGGACACTTTGGAACGCTGTCTGCATGCTTGTTCCTTTGCTAGAGCTTTGTCTTCAGCTGTGGCTGCTTCCTCCTCCCTACATGCAGGATTTTGTTGAATTCTTGGTCTGCTGACTGTCCCCCCATGCTCTTTGATGTGACATGTCCACAACGTTTCCCTTTCCCATTGTTTTATTAGTGGTTGTGGGAAGGGTGAGGAGGCCAGCATGCCTGCTCCGTGACATCTCTTAATTCAGCACCTCCTGCCTTATCTTGGAGATCTCTCCTCTCCTCAGCATGTCTTGAGATAAATACCCTGTGCTGCCAGACCCACCAAGGGCATTTTCTACGTGTCAGGAAAGCCTCACTCAGACTAATGCGGCCACTCAATGTCCTTATGATGACCCTCAGCACTGCTCCTTCAAGATCAAAGCAAACTACTTAATGTGCCGGGGACGCTGTTGTGCCTGGGAGTGTCCCTGGACATTGTTCACCTAGACTGGTTTTTCTTATGAACACTGCTCTTGCCTCCAATGACTCTCAATTTCCCATTATAGATTTTTTCCTCATCTCAACTACACGATATCTTAACTCCTAGTATCTCTATCTTCTTGTGTATTACACAGCCATCGCTTCATTTTATTGTCATTTATTCATGTGCCCATAGTCCCTTATATCTGAAGGGCAGGGAAACAAGACTCAATTGTGGTTGTATCTGGCTGCAAGTGACGATGCCCAAACACTGTGGCAGAACCTCATAGGAACTGAGAATTACCAACAACTTCTGAAGATGCCTCCTGCCCAGTAAGGCAGAGCCTTTTCAGTTCACTAATGTCATAGGCATCGTTGTTCTCTTCTTTGTGCCACCTGCATGCATGCATCTTATTTCAATGCTTATCATGTCCTTGTCTCAAGATGCCTGCTCCAAAGCAATCCTGTGCTGTCACTGTGGACTGCAAGGAAAGTAAGGAAACGGTCACACTTGTAAGGAAAGCGTAATTGCTAGAAATCGGTGGTGAACTTCTACCTACCTGTTATCAGGAAGGACTGAGTCATACAATCGCTGCTAGCTGGGAGAAAATCAAAGAAGACACGTGTTGTTACCTAGGCTCATCACTGCCTTGAGCGACACCCAAACTCTTCCAGTAAAAATGAGGAAAACAGAACAGAAAGACATTGGTAGTACTTAGCACACAGCTGCAGCTTACTTCTGGGTCTTTGCTTCGCACAGCGTCTGGAACACAGCACACGTTATGTGTAGAAGAAGACATTGCTTTTCAGGCATGGGAGAAACCCCCATTTCCCATGGATGAAAGGGACAAAAAGCTGGGTTCAACATTTTGAATGAGCCTCCCAAGATTCATAGCTAAATCTGGCAGCACGGTGGGAAACTCTAGGAAGAGAATCAACACCATGCCTCCGTCCGCCATCCTATAGGGAGCTTATTTTCTATTGTAGCTTCTGGAACTAATCTGGGATGATAAGGTGGAATAAGGAACTGTGAGCTCTCTTGTAGTTTGTGTGTAAGAGTCTCATTACTGGGTTCCAGCAATTTCCAGCCAAGCTTACGTAGCCATTATTTTCTCTCCGAAGCCAATGACTCAGAGGCTCCTGTTCGGATGTGCCTGGGTCTCTGCGTGCTGACCGTTGATTATTGCTAGCCTAATGAAGCAGAATGGATTTTCAATTTCTACAGGAAAATAAAAACAAATTATAGCACACCTTAACAAGAAGAGGAACATGGTGGCCTGTCGCTGCTCTCAGATAGCTATTTGAATTTGCTTAATTGTTGGTGAAATTTCCTCAAATTGGCAGTTATAATCCGGGGCTCATTGCTTATGCAGGTAATTTACAGATTTCTCATTTGAAAAGAGTGCTCTCTAACACTTCCCATGAAGGGTGGCTTCAAAGTCCCTCCACTGAAATGTCTTTTTGTATATATTTTCCATTTGAAAGATATTATTGCTTTTGTGTACAGGATGTTTTGTTGCTAATTCTGTTACTCTCATGTTTCTGATGAAATCAAGTAGTTTTTGTCTTATAATTTGTTTTAAATTATTTAGGGCCCCAGCAGAATTGATTAGGTATTCCTCAAAGCAAACTAAATGATCAGGTAAGGTATAAATCTATCAAAATTAGCTGTAACATACTAATGATAAGTTATACTTTTAGTGTTCAGGAGGAGTTTCCAGGGGCTCCTTGCTGCCCCCCTCTGCCTTCTTCAGTTCTCCCACTCCCTCTGCTTGCCAGTCTAGTCTGAAAGCAAAACTTAATTATCCTTATTTGCTCTTGCACTGTGCAGTAAGATAGAGTTTATCCGGTAGTCCAGCTGTTTTGAAGATAATTAGTAGAGAATTCAACCTGCTAAAAAATAATCTTCCTGGGCAAAGAGCCAGAGTGCGGAACTTAGTCTCCAGTGATACCCGCTTCTCCATTACTTGTAAGTCACAGATTGTCTATCTTAAGTCAAATACAGAGCATTGTACAATCAAGTTAAGAGTGTGAATTAGAGACCGTGATTTGCGTGCTTAATAACTACCTCTTTTAGGAAAATTGCATTTTTCCGTCTGGGGAGACCTTTAAAGTCAGGGGAAAGCCTTTAATCCAGCACTTGGGAGACTGAGGCAAGAGGATTAGTGTGAGTTCGAGACCAGCCTGGGCTACAGAAGTGAGCTCAAGGCCAGCCTGAACTGCATAATGAGATCCTGTCTCAAAAAGACCAAATAAATAAATATAAAGTTGGGGGAAGGAAACATGGTCAATTTTAGTAAGGAAGTCAGTGAATACTGCATCCATCTATCTGTCTGTCTGTCTGTCTGTCTGTCTGTCTGTCTGTCTGTCTGTCTGTCTATGCATACCTGTGCGTGTCAGGAGACATATTTATACAGAAATGCCAATATGGCCTGCTTCGTTTAATTGTTCATTCTGTAAACATTTGTGACATGCCACTTCTGATCTAGGCACTGTCCACCACTGGGGAGGAAGGTGTGAATGATGCCAACTTCTCCCTGCCCCGAGAAGCTTAACATTGAGGAAGGATGGTATTGTAGATTCTTTCCTATAGGAATTCAAGTATATCCCTGGGGTAATTTATTAATTTTCCACTGAATGATTGATTTATTAATTCTCCACCAAAATGGCCAGCTGGTTCTGTTTCTAAGACTGACTAGGGAGGGACTCTCTGTAGCACAGCCTAGCATCATCTGTCCTCCCTGTGGAAAAACAGCCACACCCCACAGGATGCTGATCTTCCAGATGCAGGAGTTGTACCGCAGTGCGTGTTAATTACCGGCACCTCATTGCAAACTCATCTCACGTAGAATTCAGCACTGGACATTGCCCACTCTTCCCTACTATTTTTTGGTGTAAAACAGCTCTTCCTTTCTGTAGCCTTCACAAGGCGAGCAGGAGGACCAGAAGGCAAACCTGGTCGTCTTGTGCTTCAGGTTCTTGGGTTTTCAGGTCTGCTGACATTGCTTGCAATAAATGATGCTTTTCCTGTGCTGCTTTTGATTGAAGAACACTAGAAATCAGCCGGGGAGCAGGTGCTGCATTGTGTTAGATTAACGCTGATTGAATTCTCACACAGCCAGCTGATTGAAGCACGCGCTCGGCAAGCTTATGATGCCGCAGACACCGGGTTGCAACAGGAGCGCGTTTTGCGGTATCATAGTCCTTAATCACCACCCTCAGATCTGTCGATACTGTCACCCTGGAAGTTGGATTCTTCAGCCCAGCCTGGAAGATAGCACCACAGTCTGGTTGCAGTCACCAGCGTAGACATATGCAGAAAGAGGAGCTTTGGTTTTAAGTATTTTTTTCTTTTTCATGCTGAATAGATGAACATTTAAATTACAAAAATAATCATGTGATCATCATACTTGGTAATGACACTGAATAGACTGAGGCTTGCTATTTCCAATTCAGTGATATATAATTTGCTAACAGAATGTGTGTGTGTGTGTGTGTGTGTTGTTGTTGTTGTTTTGTTGTCATTGCTGACACAAAGTGCTTGGAAGTCTCTTTTGGAGCACGCCGGGTGCTGTCATCAATGGCCCAGCCGGCAACAGAATTTTTTGCCAACATTCAATACCTGTTATTCTGCACTTTAAAGATGCTGGCGCTGCCAGCTCTGCCGCCTTCAGAGGCCATCTGACTGGGACAGAAATAGAGGTAGTTTGGGAGAGAAATAACAGAGATTGAGACACAATGGCAGATGAGGACTTGGAACAGCCAGTGACAATGAGTGGGCCATTCTTTTCAGGGAACTCTAGCTTCAGCCTCAATTATCCAGGAGAGTCCCCACAAGACTGCCCAGCACCTGCGGCTGAGGACAAAAGCCATGCGGGGGAGATAAGGAGGCGGGGATGGAGTTCGTGCTGGTTCATTCATTCCTCCAGGTCCACATACTCAGGTATTTTCTCAAGCATAGAGGTACAAGGCATAAATTATCATTATTGTAAAGCATATAAGATCTGCACTCCAGTTTCCTTAAATTTCCAGGGTGAATAAGAAAGTGTCCCCCTCCTAGAACTGTTGGAGAGCTTAAAAAGACAAATGGGGATAGAACATCTTCCACCCAGTGAGATCTATCTCAGAGTTTCATCTTAGTAGTACTCATACCGGAGAATTAATCAGCTGGAAAGTTTCTGCGATGACTCTTTTGAATGCCATCTTTATACAAATGCAGTTTTCTATGTAGAGGTCTCACAGTGTTTCCCTTTTTACTGTCGTTCTATAGCTGAGATGAAGAAAATGTGATGGGTATGCACAGTGGAGTACTAGTGGGCCATAAAGGAAGATGCACTTGCATCATAGGTAGGCAACGGGTACTCCTTGGGGCCAAATTAAGTGGAAGAAGTCAGACACAAAAGTTTGCATATCTCATGGCTCACCTTATATGAGAAACCAGAAGTAGCACTAAAGAGCAAAATAAAAGACAAATTAGAGGCAACAAGAAGGTAAATCCTTCTGAAAGGAGAAGAGGAGCAAGAGAGGGAGAAAGGAGGAGAGAGGAAAGGGACCAGGAATGAAGAACAGAAACTACGATGCATCATGTCTGTGTGCCAGCTCCATGCAGGCATCAAGCAAAAGGACCAGGACAAGAGCAGTCCTGCCCCCACGCTAGAGGTGACCCTGGGGTCTGTTCGCCCTGAGCCATGGCCGGGGACTCTTTTCCTTCACGCTGTTGCCCAGCACTTAGCACGGTTCCTGGTACACATGCACCGCACATGTGAGCCCACCGCGCTTCCTGGTACACATGCACCGCACATGTGAGCCCACCACGGTTCCTGGTACACATGCCACACGCACATGCATTTAAAGATTGAATGAACGAAGGCCTCAGCAGTGAAAGGGACTAAAAAGCAGAGTAGCTGCTCTGTTTGTTTCTCTAGCTTATACAGTGGTAGTCAAGGAGGAACATATAAGCCCATCGCTCCAGGCAATGAGTCCTCTCTGAGCGTTCTTTTATCTTGTCCCTACCATGACATGAAGCCGTGCATCATCCGAGCATGTGGTCCTCAGCATCAGCACAAGTTCGCTGGCGCCTCTCCAGTTCCACTGATCCAGAACCTGGAAATGGGCTCGGAGGTCCTGTTAGCACAGCCCCTCCAGGTGCTTCCAGATGCACCGGATGCGTGAGAACCAGGCATAAGTGAAACGGAAACCTGCATGTGGATTGATATTTGTAGTCTTGGGCGAGTGTGAGGCGGTGCAGCTCTAGAATGGGTCCGCAGGACTTGCTTGGAGTGCGGCTTCTGTGACAGCAGAAGTCATTTCCTCTAATCCCCAGAGATGAGCACGCTCCTCATTCTGGCCCACACATATTTACTCAAGGTATTAGGCAAATTTTAATCCTCTGCTAACTTCTTTAGAAAACACTGCATGATATATTTAGTGTAGTGACACGAGTCTGCCCCATCCTGTTGATGGGTTTTACAAAGCTCATCTCACGAGATGATTGTTCTAAAGTTTTAGCGCCTGGCACAGGGTCTCACAGGCAAGTGCTGAGGGCGTGTGTAGCGGTTCTGCCCCTCCAAGGCTGTGTGCTTCATGACGCCTCCTGTGGTGTTGGATGATGTATGCAGTGGATCCATTTCAGCCAAAACTACGGTGAGGCAGATGTTCTCCGGAGTAATCTCTGACACCGAGTCTAACTTTGAAGCAGTGAGGATCAGGGCAATTTTCTTTATCAACAGCCCTGTCTGGATAGGGGATAGGTTTGTGTTTAGAATCATTTAGAACCACAAACTTCTCAACATGCAGAGAGTCTTTGCCCGGTTCCTCAAAACGGAAGCGTTCTGTTAACTGCAGGATCTGGACTGCCAGTCACCGAGACCATCTTTGCTGTTTGTGAATTTGGGGTTTTTTGTGGGGAGAGAGGGGAAGGGCCTACAGGGTGTTCAGGGTCTCATTACTAGACTGGACTCGTAGCGATCCATAGTGTTTACAACCTCCCAAGAGCTGAGATTACTGGCGTGCACCACGAACGTCTCAATGCACCCTGGGGGCAGGGCTGGCGCCGCAGGCCCAGGGGTTGGACCCTCGGCTGCGCCTGCTTGCAGGTGCTTTTATCCCCTAGCTATTTGGCCGGCCCTTCATTCGTGAATTTGTCATCCTTACTCAGTGAGAAGAAAGAAAGGCACCATCTCTAAGTGAAGACACTGTGCCCTATAATCCAGAGAAAAATTTCCACCTTCAAGCTGCCCCTCACAATTGAAATAACATGATCGAGTGTTTTCCTCGTATATTCCAGAACTGAACCTAGAGACGCATTAAAGATGGTCGAGGAGGCCTGCATCAAAGCCTAGCACAGCGGACTCGGGACGCGTCACCTGCCGCTGATAATGTGCAGGGCAGCTCCATGATCCACACATTTTACTAGTGCTTTGTTCCTCAAATACGCAATAAGGATTGCTTTTTACTCTTTAAGTTCAGTACATCACACCCTTCAGATAGTGTGGTGTCACTTCCTGTGAGTGCCGCCCCAAACAGCAAGTCCTCCCTGTCTCAGGGTCCATGAAGTATGCAGCATTCCCTGAAGCAGGTTAAAGAACACAACCTCTAAATCATGGCACCCACTTGGGGAGGCACTGGCAGCCAGCTCCCCTAGAACCCTGTGTTTCAGGTCGGATAACTGAGGCTTTGCGTTTTCTCAAGGTTGAACGTGAGGCCCCGCATTGGTCTCCAGGTCCGGGGTAGGTTGCAGATGCCTGGTCATGGCTCCTGCTTCTTTGCTCATTTTGTTGTCTACTATGTGGTCAGAAAAAAAAAAAAAAAAAAAAAAAAGTCTGAGGAGAAGTGTGCTCACCCAGGTCAGCCTTTTCATTTGTTAAAAAAATGTCTATGGACTGAAAACAGGAGGACAATTACGAGTCCCAGCTGCAATGTGAGACCCTGTGCCAAATATATAAAATGGGAAAAAAAAATGTTTAGGATGAGTCTTTGACTATGTGAAAGTTTCTTTTTAAATTTTTGACAATAATCATAAAAAATCCTTGCACATAATATAATAGTAGAATTTGCAAGCACAAAACCAATAACAATTGTTGTATGTAATGTATTTCCCAAAAGGCAGTGTTTGCACGTAGCTTTTAGTTATCTTCATAAATGTCCTCGCTGCAAAAGAAATAGGCTGTAGAGCTGCTTATCTCAGGCAGGAAAAGTGAAAATCAGAATGGGTAAGTGACTGTGGAAATAGCACAGCAAGGCCGTCCTAGATATTTAAGTCTCTTAGAGTCCATTATGCAGTAAATCACAGAGAACTCAATTTGCAAAGCAAATTAGTAGAATATCTGTTTTATACCAAACATTTAACTTTAAAATACCTAGCCCTGTGCTTTTTCTGTTGCATGGAAAAAGAAAGTGACTCGATGCAAATTAGTCCAGAGATGTTACAGGAACCAAATCACTTTCTAAACACTTGATGCTTAGTACATCAATTTGGAAGTTGATTTTGTGACAGACAGGAGAGTTGCTTTCAGGAGGAAAATACTGTGATATGACATAAAGCGGTGAGATTAAGATAAAACAGGAGAGGCTGACTTAAATATGAGTTCCATTTTAATTCCTGGAGTCTCTGAGGGATTAAAAAGGAGAGAATAGAAAATAAAGAAATTAGTTATTTATGCTAAGGAAAATCTGTGTGTTCAGTTTTTCAGAAGAACATGGGCTTTATGCCCGGGACCTCAAGTCACACAAGTCAGTGCTAGGACACTTGTGGGCACTTGTTGCTTCCCAGATGAATAACACATCCGTGTGTGTAGCTTCAGGCAGAGCAGTTTGCAGAACTACATGGACAGAACAATAGAAGGCCAGGCCTTGAGGAGAACATTCAGATCTCCACAATGTTTAGTATGGTGATTCTGGCCTTAGCAAGATAAAGATATTTCAAGGGAAATTGGGTCTCACATCGAAAAGGAAAACTCGTCCACACTGATACATGTGAGGAAGCATAAATAATTCCCTAAGGGAATTCTCATTCATCCTATTATTATTCAGTTTATTGAATGCTTACAACATCTACGGTAGCTATTACTTAAAACAGAGTTTGTTTCAGCCTCTGCCAATGACCCCTATGGTATTTATGCGGCTGATAAAATCAAATTACAAACGTCAGCTCCCCTGCAGTATCAGGAGGTAGCTGAGAAACATACAGATGTTCTGATATCCAGAACATCTATTTACTGCACAGCAGTTAGGGAATTTGTAAGCTGGGTCTGGTTCTCTGTACTATGGAGTTTCCACTTTGATATCCTTTAAAGAGAAGGGTTTCCCTCTGAAAGTGGGTTTGGAGCAGAAGAAAACACTACACCACAAGGTGGAACTGTGACTGACATGTCCAGAACAGGGTACACTAACTGTGATTAACACAACAGAAGGAGGTACACAATAGAACAGACACGATTTTTTTTAATGTATTCAGTACAAGGTCTACAGGGTCTTACTACACAGATTAGACTTGTAGTGATCCTCCTGTTTTCATCCTCCTGAGCACTGGGATTGCAGGTGCGTATCAGCATGGCAAGTTGTAATTGTAGTCTCAGCATGTCCTGGGAATGGGGCTGGCATGCCATGCCAGGGACTGAACCCTGGTCCCTGTGCCTGCCGAAGCAGGTGCTTTAGTCCACTGAGCTATCTGGCCGGGTCCCAGACATGATGCTTTAACAGCATGGAAATGTACCTTGAATGGACAATGGAAAAACCTGCTCAGAACCCTGGAGGATGCAGTAGAGCTGTCTCCATGGAAACGTCTCAAGTAGCTAAGGAATTGGAAGAGAAAGAGGTGATCTAGGTTTTGGTTGCAGAGAATGCACACACTGTCTATAAATTGCAACCACATAAAAGGTTTGATATTTTGAAGTGCTTTCTAGTTTAGAGGAAGGGCTTGAGGTGATAAGGGTTGGAGGAACATTCAACAGAGCAGTACGTGGTCAGCAAGGCCCACCAGAGTCATCATTTGCTGTACACTGTAAAGTCAGTTCTTGAGCTGCAGTGGCTTGCCCATGTCTTTTGGTAGTCTTTTCAAGAGGATGCATCAAACTTGCATCAATTCAGCTACTCCTGACTGAGAAAAACTGGATGATAATCGTTGAAACTCCATTTTTCAAGCCAAAGCCCTGTGGTTTCCATCTTTATTTTCAGTATTGTTGTGTTTGGAATTGTCGTGTTCCCCCAAAGGCACGCTGCAGTAGAGTCTGAGTTAGAATAGATGATCCGCACACAGCTGCTTCAGGGACCCTGGGGCCAGCACCTGAAGGACAGGCTGATGCGGATCAGCTGGCAATGACCAGAAGGTCTGGAGACAGATCACAGATGGATGGGAGGAAAGGAGTGGACAGAGCTATTGCATAGGTGGGCAATAAAATTACAGCAGGTGGGAATAGGTGTAGGTATACAGCCCTGCGCCGCGTCGCACAAAATCAACACCAGCTAGACAATGATGAAGGCCCAGAGGAAGTTACTGCTCCTTTTGGGGTCCTTTGTATGAAGTCTGAAGTTACACACTGCAGATGCCATTGAACCAGGGAACGATTTAGTGATTTACATTGTTTAGAAAGGATTAGCGAAGCCTCCCATTCCTGTGATCTGTTCCTCATTTGCATCTTTAACGAGGTGGGATCCAAGCCAGGTTCTGCTCCTTTGTGTTTACTTCCCAGGAACTGTGTTTATTTCTGATAATTACAAATAAATCTTTCTTCCTTTTATCAAACTGAGTGAATAAAAGATGTTGGGAGTGTGTTCACGCCAAAGCTTAAATAACCATCAAAAAAAGGGAGAAGTAAAATCCAATTATAACTCCTTCAAAAATGTAATTAATGTTTTCTTCCCAAGGAGGACGCTTCTAACATTTCATTTGAAAACATCAGTCTTTTTCTTTGTAGTTGTTTGTGGCTTGACTAAGAAAAATCTGCCCCAGGGGAACGGGTGACTCCGTACCACGATGTCATGACCAGCACGTCATGAAAAATGATAGAACCAGGATGATGTGGGTTGCAGCAGATGAAAACCTGGGCTTCAGAATTTGATAAAGAAGTTCTTTGATTTATCTCCCAAAGAACTCAGGAAGCCAAAGCATAGCACTCAAAGTTGACTAATTTTAAAGGTCTGTCAAAGCAGCAACAGGGAGATGTCACATATATTTCTGAAGTCAACCAAGACTGGCACCGTCAGAAGTATTTAAGAGCCATTTCAGTTACCACAGAAACTGAAAAAGAAAATACAGTGCTTATGTGTCAAAGGAGATTTTAGGTGTGGTTCTGGCAAGAGAAGAAATTAAGAGCATTTTTTGATGCAAATCTCATTCAAAGATACTCGCTGAAAACTTTCATTGACAGTGGGAAATTTAATCAGGCTGAGGTATTAGTCTGGATATCAAATTAAAAATAAGCCATGTACAATTATTCTAAAGATAATTTATCATCTAGGTGAAGATGAATTAATAAGAGATTGTGACTGTTAAATATCTAATAAGTAGTTCTACCAGTCTTGAGCTCAAACTTATTTTTTTTTCCCTGAAACTTTAAGACAAAAGAGAAAATAAAGTAACAAAAAAATCAACCTAGGAGAGGCATTCATCATATTCAAAGAGTGACCACAAAGCTATTCACTTGTCTGGTTGTTGGTTGGTTTTGAGCAAGTACATACCCAACACAAAGCTCCACAAAAGACGTTTCTTTGTGTGTTTTCTGTGCATAGACGATATTCTAAACATAGTAAGCTCTAAAGATACACCTGTTGAATGAACAAATACATTGGTTTTACAATTATAATCTTTATTTTCATAACAGCATTAAGGATTTTTCCTTTCCTATTGAAGAAGAAAAATACCAATTAAAGCCTGTATAAGCCAACAAAGGCATTTAATTTAGATTTAATATCTGTGTCGTCTATGGAAATGACTTAATACTCTCCTGTGTCAATTAATATATTTTGCTTTATATTATAATTGCAGACTGTAACATAAATTAGGGGGGAAAGCATCAGCTTTACAGTTAAACAAGCACCACCACTTACTAATTGCAAGACCCAGAGCAACCTGACCTTTCTGAGACTCACTTTATTAATCTATTAAATAGGAATGAAGTCACTTATAGTTGAGGAAATGGGGCAGCTCCTGTAAACGATTGCTCTGTCCTGTCTAGCGCAATGTACACATATACATACCATGGCTGCCCACAAAGCAGGCAATTACATAATGATCATGGCTACCTTAATCCTTGTTATTATCAAAGTTGAGCAGATTATTTGTTTACAGAGATCTTAGAGTTAGGCACGGCAATTTCTTTTTTTTTATTTTTAGTCTCCCAGGTGATAGGACAGTGTTCTATTGCCCATCCTGTTCAACAGAGTGACTCACAAAAGAGATTCTTAAAGCATTATAATTTTTGATATTTAACTATCATCTACAGTAATGGGCCAATGGATATTTTAAAAGTTTATAGAATAAAATTGGAGAGAAACTTTCAAGTAGGGGTAGCCCAGGGAGGCAAGATTAGGAAGGACCTATACATAGACTCATAGGATGTTAGCCTCACTGAGCAGACCGTAGAGGTGATACAAGACAACCTTGTCATTCTATAAATGACGTGCCCCGCATAGAGGGATGTGCCCAAGGTCAGCGGTCAGAGGCCACTCAGCAATCTGTCCTGTTTCTTATAGAGCTGGCAGCCACCTGGATCCTGAACTGGCACAAGGCTCACGGTGAGAGACAGTGCAGCGTCCTGTTGAACACTGAGTGGACATGAGGAGAATATGCGGGTGGGGCCCAGGAGCTAAGAGTTAGACCGTGAGGCTGTGCTACCCAATGCCGTCCATCTGGCACACCTGGCAGCTTGTAGAGCTTGAACTAATATCAAGTTTTGTGATTGTAAATGGTCTACTTTGTCCAGTATGAAAATAGAAGTTTGGGAAGTACAAGCCAGTTCAAGTTTGCACACACACACACACACACACACACACACACACACACAATTTTTTTTCCTAAGGAATAGTAGCTGAATCAATTTCTACTCTTTTCTTAAGTACCCTGTCACAGCAGCACGATGTACGTAATGTGGTCACTACTTGGATATTAGGTGTGTGTTAAATGGACGAAAACATTGACTGTAAAACTGGAATAAGTGAGTCTGAGGCTGAGTGTCTGTGTAGTACCTGAACCTGAGCAATGGGGAGGCCCTGTGAGCCTGGCGTTGGCTATGAGAACTAGGAGCTTTGAGTCACAGCTGGAAAGAGGGGTTCACATGTTGTGGGCAGACAGAGAAGAAGGTCACGACTGAGAGTATTATGTAAACAATGGGAAAAGCATTCACTGAGAAAAGACTGGTGTTGACTCAGGGCTAATTCAGGGCCCTGGCATAGGGCTTGGTCCTGAAGACCGCATCCCGGGGGCCACCCTCTGGTGGAATTCCTAAGCACTTCGCGGCATCTCTCCTGGATCTCATGCTCCTGTGGGCTTGGCTTTGGCAGCCCTGGCCCCAAATGCACTTTGTCATGGACAGGTGCTTGCTGTCCCCACGTTGGCTAAGCTCTCTTAATTCAGATGCATAGACTGCATTCCTATTAGGAAATGTGTTACAGAAGCTTGTCCCGTTCCATGAGTTCAACAATCAAACATGAAAGTAGGCAAGTATCTTGAATGGCCAGCGTGTTGCAGAGCAGAGAGGAGTACAGTGCATCCTTTACAACACCTGCTCCGGGTCACCTAGATTCCTGCACCCTGCTCTGATCTTCTAGGGGATGCTGTCAGCTAAGGCAGGAAACCCATCAAGAAAGAGATGTGGGAGGACAAGTTCTGGAGCGTCAGAGTAGGGGACGCACGCTTAATGTCCCCCTGTCCACTCTCCTTCAGGCTTAGGCAGGCAGGCACGGCTCTTGGCTGGAGCAGCGCTGGCAGATCTGGGGGCTGCTCAGCAGCCTCTGCGGCCCTTTCTGCGACACTGCCCTGATCTCCAGACTGGTGAGGAGCAGAGTCCCTGGGAGTGCGGGCAGTTGGCCGCCTCTGCGGAAGCCTTCACGAAGCCCGCGGCCCGCCAGTGTTCTGAAGGGCCCAGATGCACCTGCCCTGGTGGTTTGGTCCGGCTGCAGAGCCGGGCCCCGCCCGACACTCTCGCTACTGGAACACACTGTTGACGCTAAGCAACGTAATTCCTGAGGCAACTTCGGGATTGGACGCGCCAGTGAAGGATTGTTGTAATCATCGCAGAGGAGCGGGCCACCGCGGCCCTGGCTCCCGCCACCGCCCATGCGTCTTCTCGCGCAGCTGCAGGACTCAGGGCTGTTTTCTCCTTAAAGTTTCCAGCCTGGAACTTTCCCTCTCAGCCCTTGGGGAGGAAGATGCCTCCATGTGGGCCAAGGCATAACTGCCCACTTAGCAGGCTAGTTTTTATCCTCTCGCCAAGGGGCAGATTCTCCTTTACTTCGGAAGTGGGGGGGGGGGGACCTTTGTCCCTTAGGGTTACTTTTCTACCAAGTAGCGCTCATCACTGCCCAGAAAAGCTCATTAACAAATATTGCAGGTTAACTGGGAGGGGCGGCAAGGGACAGGGAGCCGCCATCGGGTGAGCAGTGGCCTGCCGGGCCTCGCCAGAGCAGGTGTCTGAGCAGCAGGCCCCAGAGCCCGCTCTGATGGGACAGATGGCTGGAAAGCCATTGCTCAGCCACTTCACTGCAGGCCACACAGCTCCACAATGGGCCCGAGTGGCCCGCGGAATGAGAATTAACCTGCCAGACCTCTGGGAGAACATGCAGTGTACCCACCCAACACCCTTAAGCATGTTTGAGATGCCCCTGGCCCTGGGAAGCGCTTTGGATCTGCAAAGGTGAAAGCATTTGCGAGAAGAGGAAAATCAAGTGAAGTTGCCTCTACTGTGGTAACCTCTAAAGGGAATTCTCTTTGTGGTCACGGGCGGGCACGTCACCTGCAAGGCCCTCACGTCTTCCCAGAGCACTTCCTGAGGGTGACTGTCATGTGACAATGAGACTTGCATATTCAGAACCCCACTGAACTGGGCTCAGCTAGGTCCCAACCACGCTGAGGGGACTCCCTTTCGGTAACAGCCTCCGAGCTGTCCCCCCAGCCCCAATTCACATGTTTGAAGCATGCACTCCTGTGCTCCACTCATTTTGACCATATTACCAAGTTGTAACTATGAATAAAAGCATGCCTAGTCTTTCTATTACTCTTAGTTTTCAGAAGTCTCCCTCCATTCCTTATGTTTTTATTCCTCACTCCTAGGCAACTGGTTATCTATTTTCTATCTATACATTTGCTCATTCTAAATATTTTATATAAATGGAATTTCTTATTACACGGCCTTTGCAGGATGGCTTCTTTCATTGAGCTTAATGTTTTCAGAGTCCATCCATGTTGGATCAGTACTTTCATCACTGTGTGTGTGTGGTACTGGGGATAGCGCACAGGACCTTGCGCTTGCCAAGCAGGCATCTTCCCGACCCTATATTTGCTTTTGTTGCCAAATAATATTTCACATACACATATACCATATTTTTGTGCATCCACTCAACAGGTGATAGCACTGGCGTTATTTTTATGTTTCCTCTATTATGGCTAATGCTTCCGTGAACATTTGCTCACAAGTTTTTGAATGCGTATTCACTCCCCAGGGTATCTGGGTGGCGTGGAGTTGGTAGATCACAGAGGTCTCAGTTTTACTTCTGTAACCAAATGCCCCAGGCTGAGTACTTCATAAAGAATGAAGATGTTCTCAACTCACATAGTTGGAGCCTCGCCCCTCTGGGTCCCACCACCAGGTCCAGCAGAGCAACCAAGTGGGACTCTCATTCGCAGCTTCTCCCCCTAATCTGTTATGCTTGCGGACTGGGCAACGCCATCACATTTCTCATTGTTTACATTAGGTGTCAGTCTCTGTACCTATCGCAGGAGCAGATGGGTGTGCAATGGCGGGCTTGTACCAACGTTGTATCCCTGAAGTTTCACTCCCATGAGCATCCTCGGGGCCTGCCCGGGCGTCCCTCCCAGCAGCCACTGCTCTTTTGCTGTTGCCATAGTTTCATGCCTCCTAAAGTGTCACGTGATCACTGCGTGTAACCGTGGGGTTGGCAACTTCCGCATGGGAAGCTGCGCTGAGCTTTGCACCACGCCTTCTCACAGCTTACCACAGCGTTTCTTTTTCACACTGAGCACTGCCGTGAGGCCCGAAGATGCCACAGCCTGCTTAGCCATTCACCTACTTCTGGATAACCTGGCTGCAGTCATGTTTCGGCAGCTATGGGTGAAGCTGTCATAAATCCTTCGCAAAGGAATCTGTGTCCACGTAGCTCCTTGGGGATAATAAAGAGGCCAGCTGTAGCATCGCCCGTTATGAAAATGCTGCATTCACTTTTTTCTAAGAGCTGTCAAACTGTGTGCAAAATTGACTTTAACATATGGTGTTCAGGGTTTCACTACTACATGGGACTTGTAGTGATCCGCCTGTTTACAGCTTCCCAAGAGCTGGGATTACTGGCATGCACCACCATGCCCAGTCTCAATTGCCTTCTCAGCGCGCCCCAGGGGCGGTCTGGCACTGCAGGCTGGAGATCATTTAACCCCCAGCCCCTGAGACTGCTTGCATGTGCTCTAATGTGCCAAGCTGTTTGGCAGGCCCAAAGACCCTTCTTAATTTAGGAGAAACAATTCAGACCTTCCTGAGGATGGCCCAAACCTGGGGCAGTGGGGAGCCCCTACGCTGTCTCAGTCCTACATCGACATTCCCATGGTAAAATTCAGTGTACAAATTAGGCACGGTGAGAAAGGAAGAGCACCGATAACAGTGTAGAACAATGAAAACAACATGCTATAGTGAAAGTTGTGCAGGTTTTCCCACTATCTTACTGTACTATTCTCGCCTCACTTGCCAGGTAGACGTGAGATGACGCAGCGCCTGTATGATGAACCCAAATGCAGGCGAGGCCACAATTACTGTGAGCTGCTATTGGGCTGCTGTGTGTGGTGGCGGGAAGCAAGAGGTGTGAAATCCTGACCGCCCTGCTGGAGGGTGGCATGCACAACACAGCGCGTTGGGCAGAGGGTGGCTCACGGCCTGCGAAGGTTGCACGCACACGCCTGAAAATCTCATTACGTACAGCACACAGTATAAATACACAATGTCTGTTCACTCTTCTCTCTCTGAAGAGCACACAATTTAAACATTCTGCATTATTTATATCTGTAATTTTCCATTTTGTAACTTTAAAACACCGCTGACCACATGTACCTGAAACTGCAGAAAGTGAAACTGTGGACAAAGGGCACTGCTGGGCCCCACCACAAGCAACCAGGGGTCCTACGGCCACGGCCACTTGAGCTGCCAGTGTGGCATGCCACGGGGTTCTGGCGCTCATGCTAATAGATGGGAACCTCCTTGGATCATAATCGGCGGGTCTTTGAGGACCCGTGACACTGAGCACAGCTACTTAAGTGCTTCTTTTCCGTCTATGTTGTCGCTTTCGTAAGGAGACTTCTGAAGGTTGTTGACTTGTTTTTTGAATGGATTCCTATTGCGCTTTCAGATTTTTATTTTTATTTTTATTTTTTTTTTAATTTTCAGGAAGAATCTCCAGGTGTTCAGGCTCTCACTACTAGATCAGACTCATAGTGGTTCCTGGTTTACAACCTCCCAAGAGCTGGGATTACAGGCCCACGCCACCACGCCCAGTCTCAATTGCCATCTCAGCGCATCCTGGGGACAGGACCAGCACAGCAGAGTAGGGGGATCAAACCCCTGACTCCTGCACCTCCTTGCAGGCACTTTAATCTGCTGAGCTATTTGGCCAGCCTTGGTGCTTTCAGGATTTCTGTATATTTTTAGATAACTTGTTTAATAACATAAGTCTTTTCAAAATTTTTCTCCCAGGTCATCAATTTTCTGGATAGCATCTTTCATAACACAGAGTTTTAAAGTTTGTATCAAGTCTTCTTTCATAGATTATGGCACTGGTATTATATCTAAAGTCATTGCCAAAGTCAACATCATCTAGATTTCTCCTATCCATCCACTGTAGGAGTTTTTAATTTCATGCTTTAAAAAAATATTTTTCTGTTTTTGAGTTATTTTTATGATAAATCAAATGTATGTCTCTGGATTTTGGTTTTATTGTTGTTGTTCTTTAGTTTGATTTTTAGGATGTGGACATCTAGGTGTTCCAGCATCAAGACTTTCTCCATTGTGTTGACTTTGCATTTGACAGTAGTTCTGTAGATCTATTTTTGAACTCTGTGTTGTGTTCTACTTGTCTATCCAATCATTTGCTGTACCACACTGTTTTGATTACTGAAGCGTACAGTAATGTTGGAAACTCAGGTAGCATCTCTCTTCCAACTAGGAGGAATCGTCTCCCTCAATCCTGTGTTTCCTGTTTTCTCCCTTTTGCCTCAACATCCAACTTCAGAATCAGTTTGCCAACAGCCACAAAATGTCTTGCTTGGATGTTTGTTGCTATTACATTGAATCTATAGATCAAGCTGGGGAAAAGTGAAATCTTGACAATTTTGGGTCTTCCTATATCAGTATGAAATGTCTTTTATTTGATTATTCTGTGACTAGATTACTTTTCTAATTTCGCTCATAGTGACCCTGCACATATGTCTTAAGTTTATACCTAAATATTTCTGTTTTGGTGTGCTGATATAAATGGCTTAGCATTTTTAACTTTAGTGAACATTTTTAATTTTAGCTTGCACATGGGAACACATAGATTCATGACTGCCTGTCCTGTATTACCTGTGTATCTCACAATTCTATAAGCACTTAGTAGCTTTAGGAGTTATTTTTAACAGGTCTTTCTGATCTTCTATCCTAATTTTCATGGCATGTATATATATATATATATATATATATATATTTCCTAGTTTCCTTTTTGTTTTTTTGTTTTTGGTGGAACTGGGGTTCAAACTCATGACCTTGCACTTGCCAGGCAGGCACTTGTGCCACAGTGCTATCTCCCCAGCCCCTTTTAGGTTTTTTTTTTTTTTTTTCCTATTTTCCTTTTGTTTGCTTGTTGTGGTTCACAGCTTTGCCTTCTCTCTGAGTCTCCCCACTGCCTTCCTTCCCCTCCTTCCCTACCCTTTCCATCAGAAGGCCCCTTAGGGATATTCCATTATGGCTTTGATTGGCACCTGTCTGATAACTGATTGTAGTTTCTTTTCATGTGCTTCTTGCCCTTGTGTATATCTATGGATAAATATCTATCACCATCCTTTTAAAATTCAATTGTTTCTCTATTAAAATTTTTAGATTGTCAGTGTTGCTTATATGTTCTAGAAATGAGTCACTGATGCAGTACATAGCATAAAAGTATTTTCTTCCATCCTATGATTATTTCTTTCATTTTCTTGGAGGTGACAATGGAAGCAAAAAAGTTACTAATTCTTATGAAGCGCAGCTTCTCTTTGAGGCTGATGCTGTTGATGTCACATCTAAAAGCCCATTGCTAAGTACAAGGTGGCAATAAATGATGTCTATTTTTTCCCCAAGGTTTTAAACCCCAACTCTGACATCTAGGTCTTGATGCGCCTTGCTTATTTCCTTGTGTGTGAAGCAGTGAGGCAGGTGTCAGCCTCGGCCAGCTGCATCTGCACATGGAGTTCTCCCAGCACCGTTTGTTTAAAAAGAGGTCACTGTCTCCTCTCCTCCACACACTGGTGTCAACAGTCAGCTCAGAATAAATATGGCATTTTCTGAACTTTTATTTTAGAACATTAGCTTCATCTTCATCTTTCCTTCATTTTTCATCCTTTTTTCTTTTCCTTTATTTCCCCTCTATCCTCCCTAGTTTCCCTTCCGTTTTGACATTTTCCAGAAAGGAAGGTTGAAGGGAGGGTAAGGGAATGGAAACAAAGAATCATTCTATGGTGTAAGGCAAGTTTCCTGTGAGGAATGTGAACCTTATATATACCTATGATGTTCCTATGAACTGAATGACTTAAAGGAAGACACAGAAAGTGAAAGTACCCCATGTTCGTGAAAACTGATTACACTGATTTATGCTACTTAGCCGTAGACCAATGCTACATGTTGATTACTGTAGCTTTTTAATGAGTTTTGAAATTATAAAATGTGTGTGCTTCAACTTTTTGTCCTTTTCTAAGATTTTGTGGCTATTCTGGTTTTCCTGAATTTTGTGAACATAGTATACAGAATATAAGATTAGTGTTATAATGTTTTAGGGATTACTTTAAATCTGCAGATTAATGTAGGAGGAATATCATCTTGACAATATTAAATG
>PVKN010000706.1:0-35628 GCA_004027915.1 Capromys pilorides | reverse complement strand
TTCTAAATATTTCATTTCTTAGAATATTTCTTAGGATTATCTATATAGGAAATGTGTGTGCCATCTGAAGGGAGTTTTAGCTGTAGTTTTCCAAATGGTTTCATGTTTAATTGCCCTGTCTACAACCTTTACAATGATATTGAATTAAAACATTTATGTTTCCTTCCTATGCAGAATGTGCTTAAGCAGAAGTTGAGCATATTTTGGGGGAGAAGAATGTACAATTATAGCTACAATTTTTTTTTTTTTCTTTTGGTCTCGCTATGCAGCTCAGATGCACAGTGATCCTCCTGTTTTCAGCCTTCTCAGTGCTGGGATTACAGGTGCTAAACAGGGACTTAGTCTGCAAAGCTATCTCATTAGGCTTACAGTTACACATTTTGTGTGAGAATGTGTGTGTATGTGTGTGTGTGTGTGTGTGTGTGTACTAGCATACCTCCTGTCCTTTCATAGATTCTCAGGATAAAATGTTTCTTACATGCAGAGTTTTGAAATAAATATGTACATGTGTTCTCAAATCTCTGAATATGGCAACAGCCAAGCCACTGAATGATGCCCTCGCGTTGCTTCCTGGCTCGGGGAATCTTGGAAGGTTGCCTGCTTTTCTGCAGGGCGTGCTTCCTAAGCACACACACCAACTGACTCATGTGTGACTGAGGAACTTATTAACAGTAGCTTATTCAAAATGCTAAATCTTCTCAGTTGCCACTACCCTCAGCGGGGGATGACTTGGAATAAGTAATGCAGCTTTCTTCTTCTTCTTCTTCTTCTTCTTCTTCTTCTTCTTCTTCTTCTTCTTCTTCTTCTTCTTCTTCTTCTTCTTCTTCTTCTTCTTCTCCTTCCTCTTCCTCCTCCTCCTCCTCCTCCTCCTCTTCTTCTTCTTCTCCTTCTTCTTCTTCTTCTTCTTCTTCTTCTTCTTCTTCTTCTTCTTCTTCTTCTTCTTCTTCTTCTTCATCATCATCATCATCATCATCATCATCATCATCATCATCATCATCATCATCAAAAGAATTGCTCTGGGGAGGAAGCACCGGATGCTTCATATTCCTGGGGAAGAGCTGGGCACACTGGCAGACACGGCAGAAGAGCACAGCTCCAGGGAGAAGGTCTTTCTCAAGCTCTGCCGAGGCCACATTAACCTGGGTGGTTTCATGGCCTGAGCAGCTTCTTCTCCTAAGCTCCCTGAACCACCCAAGAAGTATCATCATCTTAAGAATTTAATCATCTTTAATGAAGAAAACTGATCATGGTCACGCCTTGTCTGTGAGCTCCATGTAACTTTACAGATGAACATCCATGTTTCTCACGTGTCAAGAGGTCAGCATGTGAAACTTGGTAATTTCCTTAAAAACAAGACAGCGCACAATACACCTGCCTGGTCCCTGATGCATCTCACAGTGCCAGGAAATGCTCAGGCTGGAGTGCGGAGGCCAGGCCCTGCTGCTGTACGCTGAGCCTTGCTCAGCTTCCTGTGTCCTCAAGCACGGCCTGCAGCAGAGGCTTCTGGGTTTCTGTTCCCTCCATGGACCTTCTGCCCACGGCTGGGCTTTTCCCTCTTTTGCTAGGCCTGCTTTTGCCTATCCGCTTTGCCCCGAACACCCAGGCTTCTCTCTTAGATTTGCAACAACAAACCATCTTGAGAGGCAATTGCAGTACCTCAAGGAGAATGGGAGTGTACACTTGCTTTGTTCTTAATTAGGCTCCTTCAAGGAAAGCCTGGCTTTCTATCTAGCTATTATAGGGTTTCTCTGCTTTCTCGGAACCCTTTGAAGAAATCTCTTCACCCAGTAGTCCCTGTATGCTTGTAGTATAAGTTGTCACAATACTGGTGAAATAGAAACTAGATTGAGAGTCAGAGATAAAGGAAATCACTACCAGGAAGATGGGGAGGAATGGAGGACAGGCAGGAAAAGGCGGGGTGGGGTGCAGCTTGGCAGAATTGCAGCACATTTGGGGCTCATTCTTTCTAGTTGCTGTTCAATTTTTGGCTCCCAATCTGCTTCTGAAAAAAATTAAATTGTCATCCAATGACTAAAGAGAATATGCTCTTCCCTTGAAGCACAGGAGGAATTTTTCCTGCTTCAAAATATGGCTCCTCGTGTTCTTCTCCCAGCTCCCTTCAGAGCAGAAAATCCCCCTTCAGCCCACGCTTTGCTGAGGAGACAAACGCTGCCTCTTATTCATCGGCTGCTGCTCGAACTCTTGCTGCGTGGCTGGGTTCTTGGTGCTAGAGACTGAGTGCCTGCTTGCCTTTGTTCCTTAGTGTGAGGACAGGGAGGTTTGCTTGATGTTCGGGACCTGCATGTCTTTGGTGAGTGGCTCCACTCCACACCAGCCCGTGGGGTCTCCACACCAGCCCCAGTGGGGTCACCACCACCGTGCACTCCTTGCTTAGCATGGTTTCCCTTATGAGCATCGGTTCCAGTGCTGGCCCCTGCTTCCAGGGGACAGGACAGAGCTGCAGATGGAACCTTAACTGTCTATGGTGTTGGGAAGCACAGCGTGGGACATGGAGGAATCGTCTGGGAGAGGCGTCTTGTCCTTTTCACCATTTAAAGTTGGTAATGCCAACCTTGTCATAAGCAGTAAGTGTGATTTATGGTGTGACTAGCACCAATGGCAGTTAGGAGTTTTTAAATTATCGCTTGACAAGTGGAGGCCTCTGGAGAGCAATAGCTTTTCTGTTTTAATGGCATGGAATCTGAGGCCACCAAATATGCCATTCCCATATTCATTAACCATAGCATGGAGATGGCGGAAAAGCTCTCCATGAGGATTTTCCAGTTGCCTTCTTCACTTAGGCATAAACAAGTTACAGTCACCATGCAGTCCCGTCAGAAGAAGCCCAGAAGGACCGAGTCAGGAACATTACCTTTTGCAGAAATAGGGAGCCTGCTGTTAGTCTGGGAGAACCAGGGCTGAGGGGTGAGTAGGGAAGGTGGAGGGTCTTATGGCTTGTAGTTCTCACTCTCCTAACTATGTCCTGCTGGTGGCTGAATAAAACAAAGTGGAAGTCCCGCGGAGCTCCGCCGCTGGCTGCAAGAGGCTTTGGAACCACACTAAAATACCAGGTCCTTTATGAATAGCCTGGACTTCACAGGACGCTGCACAGTGAGCGGGGGAAGCTGCGGGGTCTCCTGGGAAGCTCTCCTTTCTGAAATCCCTGGCTCCTTTCCTCCTTAATGAGAGAAAGAAAGGGGCCTTTGGCAGTGCCTGAGACTGGGGAGTTACGGGAACCCCGCCACCCTGGCTGCCTCCCTCACACATGGCCGCCTGATTCCTCTGTGCACAGGATGAATAATTTACCAAAAAGCACATGTAAGTATCTCTTTATTATTCATCATAATGAACTGAGACAGGAGTAATTCTCCACTCTGCTGGAATCCCCTGGGGCTTGGCGCCACCATTCCCTCTTTGCTTTCCCACAGTTAATTTGCGTAGAAAGAGACTCTTCTCTCTGGCCTCGTGGCCTGCCTAGCACTCGTGCCGCAGAGCTGTCTGTGGGGCTGGGTGGCCGGCCGGTGGGCCTGCAGCAAGGACTGCACGAGGTTCCGTGGTGAGAGCCAGCCAGCAGGCCTCTGGGTGTCAGGTGACACAGATTTTCAGGAGCCTTGGCCCAGAGGAACAAGAATCAGTAGTGAACGTGCACTTAGGGTGTGCATAATTATTTTCAGTGTTCACTTGAGTAGAACCCAGTTAACTGGTGCAGCTGCTGCGAGGGCCAAGTGAGCATTCACACCCCAAGCTTTCTTTTCCTTCCTTCCTTCCTTCCTTCCTCCCTCCCTCCCTCCCTCCATCCCTCCGTCGTTCCTTTCTTAATTTACTTATGACCTATATTAAGAGAACTCAGCCTTTCCTTCTTCTTAGGATGAAATGTTGGTTTGCCCGCCATCGCTTCTCACATCCTTTCCGTCATAAGCATCTGTTGCAGCGTGCACTGTCGTAGCATTTTCCACACACATCTTGAGTGCTACCGCGTGTAGGGTTTGCCCTTTACTACATACACAAATGATACGGGAAAACTTTCCCGCTAGGCCTCCTGCTCCCGCTCCGGTACAACCCTGAGACGCCCAGGTGCTGAGAATTCCCCTTCCCTGCCATGGGGGGCATAGAACTCCCAGTGACATAAATTAAAAGCAGCAGATCTCTGGCCTGAACTGGGGACATTTGCAAAAGTTAACTGTGTGACTGGATGGCCCTTAGGGAATTTCTCTCTCTGGGTCTTCTCTGGCACAAGGAAAGAGGATTTTTCTTGACTTCTATTTTATTTTTTTAACAGGAGATAGTTTGCATAATCTATATAAAATAAGTTACTGTTCTAGAGAAGATGATTGGCTTATTAAAAATACATAACATATATTTTTAAACAGGGAGAGAGTTGACAATCTATGGGAAAAGTACTTATAAAGACAGTGATGACTTCATCTCTATCTCTCTTCTCCCATCTGTCCCCATCCATCTGTCTGTTTAATGAATAGTTCATTTTTAAAAAAAAAACCTCATATCAGGCATTACTCAGATGGGTAGTCTATTTAGGGTGACACAGAATGTATCAGGCAAACACACTGGGTCTTAGTTGAGCATGAGACCACCATCACTTGAATGTTTGCAGATGGTCTCTGGGTTAGGATCCAGAGGAATCTGTCCTACTTAATTTAATAAACAGTGTAATTGAGATAGAGAGAGAGGAGAGAGAGGAGTGAGAGAGACAGAGAGAGACAGACAGAGAGAGAGAGAGACAGGAAGAGACAGGGAGACAGAGAAAGAGGGAGAAAGAGGGAGAGAGACAAGGAGAGAGGGAAGCAGACAGAGAGAAAGAGAGACAGAGATAGGGAGATAGGGAGAAAGAGAGATAGGGAGAGAGGGAGAGAGAGACCGGGAGAGAGAACGACATTATGACATACTCAGAAAGAGAGAGACAGAGGGAGATACACAGAGTAAGATGAACAGTAAGGAAAAGTTACATAATTATAACCTAAGTAATTATTGCATAAAGAAAATAGCATATATTTGGTGACAATTTCCTGTGGTCCAGAACTCGGCAAACAGTAATAACAAGGCATGCTCCTTTACATAGTAACCACAGTCTATGATGTTGAAAATATTTTTCCCATATTCTGACTGAGCAAACTGCTGCTCAGCAGGGACCAGGAGTGGAGTAAATTACAGACCTGTGACTGGAACGTGTATATGCCTCTTATTAAAGTTTTTCCTCTCTTAACTCATAAGTTACATAGCAATCGTGTAGACGGCACACAAGCTAATCCATTTTTTGACTGTCTTTGGGTTTCATCAATAAATCAGGCCGCCAGCGGTTCTGGGCAAGGCTCACCTGAGCCTCAGCGCGCGGATTGTTTATGCAGTGATGGAGGAAGGAGAACGACCGCCGAGGCCCAGCCGGGCATCTGGACTCCGCGATCCGATCCGTACATCATGTGAGCGGAGGCGCTGGCGGGGAGGTCCGCGGCCGTAATTCCTGCACAGCTGGAGGCCTCGCTCCCACGACACTCGTGCGGGAAGCCTGCAGCTGACACGGGCCATGCCTCAAAAAGATATCCGGCTCCCCCGACTCTCTGCTTTTAATTTAAAATTTTAATTTATATTTTTCCGTGATGATACTGAGACAGACTGGCCGTGAGTAAATATGTCAGGATAATCTATCGAACGGAATTAGCACGGCGCGAGCTTGGAAACACTTTAATTTCATCTTGTTCGCCTCTGTGCCAAGTGTAACGAACCAATCAGGAGCCCGGGTTTCCAGGCTGCTCCAGGGTGGAGGAAGGGCGGCAGGGGGGAGCCAGATGGGGATCAGCCTGTGGGTTGTCTGGATGGCTGCTTGGAGCGCTGTGGATTGGCCAGGGAGAAGTCCTGAGGAATTTGCAAGGCAGGGAGGCGGGCCCTGGTTGCCTCCTCCTTACAGCCCCGCATAGCAGTGCACCCAGTGGGTGCAGGAGCCAGGGACGTGGGACCGGCTGCAGGGCAAAGATGGATCTTGAGGATCCTCATCTTGAGAGCCACGTTCCATCTTTCTCCCAGGACTTGCTGCTCCTGGAACCTAGGATGGGCATTGTTCTGCTTCACGATGTAGCCCGTTGGTTTAAGTTGGGCACAACCGAAGACCCATGGCAGGTGCTCCAATCCCGACTGTGACTCCAGGGAGAGCCGGCGGGGTGCCGAGCGCTTGCCCTGGTGTCCCCCATAGGGCGCACACCTGCCCAGCTGTGTCTGCCTGTCCTGCATCCACCCTGAGGGTGAAACCCCATCCCTGATTCGGAATGCCACCTCACCTGCTTCTGGTGTCCCCTTGAGGGTGGGAGAAGAGCCGGTCGAGGAGCCGGCACGCTCCTGGGTTGTCCGCGGATCTCTGTGTAGAGCCCGCTTCTTGTGGGTTCCTAACCTGTGTCTCTCACCCGCTGATCTGATGTGGCTCGTCTACCTGGGATCCTACCCCTGTTCCAGTCAAGACCGTGACTGGCGTCATCAGCCCTGACAGTTGACGTCTGACTTGAGAGAGTTTTCATCTGTCCAAGTCTTCCAGGCTGAGGGTTGTGTTGTGTTGGAAGTTGCCCAGGACGAGGACACCACTGCGGACGCTACTGGATTCTTTTTCATGGGCACACGGTTGTATCGATTGATCTCGCAATTGCGTATTTGTAGGAATACAGCATTTTGCCAACTACAGGTCATCAGTCTAGAAGCCAGCCCGTCAACTGCTGGGTCAAAACCTGGTGGAGGGGCCAGATTAAAAATACAAAGTCAGGGTTGTCTCAGTGGCTTTCCAGAAAACTGAAAACACAACCTCAGGGAAATGGAGTCATGCTACAGAACTCCACAGGGGCTAAACATAGATGACTGAATTAAAAGACAGAGACATTTCAGAGAGACAGAAAATCTTACTGGGAGAAGACAAGAATCTACAGGTAGACTGGAAAAGCACTTTGGCAATTAAGTAAAGCTAAAAATGTAAATCCTATACTTATTAATCATCAGGAAAAACCCCTCTGGAGATTAGGCTCAACAATGCTAGATTAAAATCTTATTTATTAGTGTTTTTTTTTTTTTTGTATTTTGGTAAGGATCTACAGGATCTATAGGATCTCACTATGTAGACAGGACTCAAAGTGATCCGCCTGTGTTCAGCCTCCCAAATTGCTGAGTTTACAGGTGCACACCACCATACCCAGTTGTAAAATCTTATTTTTAAAGATCTGAAGATACAGATTCGAAGGCTTTAGAACTCCTATGTGAATGAATTCAGCACCGCTTGGTTGAACTAATTTGCACCAAGTTTCTCCTTGTCATTGAGATTGAGTTGTGCTTGTCAACTGAGACAGCCAAGCTCCTAATAGCAGGAGAGGCTTAGCCTGAGAGGCTCTTCCTGTGGGGATGCTTGTCTCTGCCTTGCCTCCTTAGCCCTTATAATTGTACTCAACAGCGCTGGGATGTCAGCCGTTCCATCTCATTTCTCAGATGAGGAAATGGAGGTTGTGAGAGGACAAGCAAATGCCTATCGCAGGGCTCTGTGGTCAGTAGGTAGTGGGGCCTCGTCTGGTGCCTCAGCCTTTCATTAACGCAACAAAGTGCTAGGACTGTGATTTTCATTCTGTACGTTGATCACCAAAGTTCCTAGAGCATTCTCAACAACCGCCGTCATTCTCAGCGTCGCGAAGGCCCATCCAGCTCAGTACTATCTGGCTGCTGAATGGAGCCCTTTTTGGCAAGGGGGCGTCATTGCGCGGCCCACCCCCGTTCCCACTTGCTGCAGGATGCGTGTACGCCCTTCCCCTCCTCTGTTCGCAGATCTTGTTAGGATGTGCAGTGCACTGAGCCAGCCGGCTCGCCCTGCAGAGTGGCCCCTGCCACCTTCTCTTCTCCCCATCAACAGGGTGTCACGTTGTTCACACCTGGTTTCTTTCTTGCTCACTTCATGAACCCAGACTCGGGGCACCTTGTTCACCTACGGCCACTGTGCTGCGGCTGAACACTGCAGCAGGTGACCTCCAGGCTGGCGGAGCACTGTCCCCGTGGGTCCTTGACCAGCACCTGCAGAAGGGACTGTCTGCAGCCTGGGACTCCTACCATGGCACTGTAATAATAGTTTCCTCTTGTTTTCTGCCATAGCCTTTCTTTCATTTTTCTCACAGTCCCACCCCATCTTCTGTTTTCTCCTTTACTTTCAGCTGATAACTTGGTCATTCACTTTGAGGAAAATGCAAACTGTCGCCAGTTGCCTCCTTGTTTTCCTGTAGCTGAACAAGGATACACAAGCTCGTGCTTTTATTTTCTTCACGGAGGACAGAGCAGGTGAAGCTCCTCCCTCATGTGCTCCAGATACGAGGCCTTACACCGTCACTGTCATCTTTCTCTGTGACTCATCCCCTTGCTCCTGTGTCACCACTGGGTCCCATTCAATGAAATCGTTCTCCCCCGTGTGTGCCTAGGAGATGGCAGGAATCCTGGAGCTTTACTCCCAGAGACAGCTCTACTGATGCTCCTCCAAGAGCAGGGGATCCTTGCCACATTGCAATGACTATGGAGACTTCAGAAAGGGAAGTGACTTGGTTCCTTCTCGGGAATAATGGATTAACAAAATGCACAGCTGGCCTGGGAAAGCTGGAGAAGGCCGCACACCTGCCCTCCCCACATAAAGTGCTCTGTGGGCTCCATGTCTGTGCTTGGATTCACACGCAGGGCCCAGCCTCAGGCTCGTTGCTTCTTCTGAGAGGTCCCTCTCTCAGCTGTAGTCATAGTGGGGCCGGACCTGGCACCTTCTGCATGACCACCCTAGTGGGTGTCTTAGTTCCACTGTCGTCTGATACCCAACTTCTGTCATGTTGGTTTTTGTTTGCATATCACTCCAGCCAGGCTGTGAATCACAAGGGTAGGGACATTGAGCTCGGTAGCTCATTCCTAGAGCCCAGCAGCATATCTCACCCTTAGTAAGTACTTAGTAAAAAGGGATGGCCTGGTTGGTTTTTTATTATTATTATTATTATCATAGTCTTGCCTCCCTGTTCTTGGGAAACCCCTGAAGTGATCCCCCAGCGCACACTCTGGAGTTGCAGGGTAATTTGAAGACCGGAGAAAAGCCAGCTTCATCATCATCATTTTGTCCAAAGAGCCTTTTCTTGCCTTCCTGGGCACCCGTCCTTTTCATAATTATGTTGCCCTTCCTTATGCTTTACCTCTGCTACCAAGCTAGCGTTGTCCCCCTCTTTCTTCCCAGAGCCAGGCAGGTGACCTTCCCCTCTGTGGTTGTAGGCAACTTCCACCTCTTTGTGGAGCCATTGTTCCCCACACGTTGCTCCCTCATTTTCCTTCCTTGAGTCCAGCGCGCTGCTCCAGCCCACTGGAGCTGAGTGAGCTCTGCAGTTCTCTGCACGCAGGCATGGCCTCCCTGTGTGGTGAGACAGAGAGCTGTCCCCTTCTGCCTCTGCACTCAGGGAGCACTGCCCTGGCGCATCAGCCCATCCTCTGTCATGGCAGAAGCCACAGCAGCCATCATCTTGCAGCTGCTCTTCCGCCTCACGTGAGGCTGCGCGCACAGCCTCCACTGAGTTTCAGCTCCTCTTTTCTCCAGGGTTCTCTGCCTGCGTGCGTTTGTCTGCATAAAGCCCCACCCCTTACACACACACACACACACACACACACACATATGCATGCATGCACCAGTACACACATGCACGTGCACATGTCCTTCCTATGCAGCACTGTGGTGATCCCAGCTGGGGGTAGCGTGTCAGCTCCCTCCAGCATAGAATGAGCTGCAGATGATGCGTAAATGTGAGCCTTCGAAGGCAGCCTTCCGCTCTCCTGAGGTATCTCTGGGCTCGCTCTGCCCGAGCAGTTTTCTCCTGCATGCCTCCGCACATGCTCTCTGATAGATGTGCAGCCAATATCTTATCGGCAAATATTAGCTCTCGCGGAATTATTACTCCCATTGAATTTCTGACTCTCTGAATCATAAAGTTTTCCCATATATAATTTAGGGTCTTGGTGATGCTCAGAAGTTGGCTCTATTTGTAACTCAGGAAATAACTGAGGAGTTAAATCCTCCCTGGGGAACGAGTTTTGCAATTTAAAATCCTTGGGAGTTGATCTAAAAATATTTCATTTTGGCTTGCCTGTTCTCCTTTCCTGTAAAAATTCATTTATTATTTCACTATGAGTTCTCCAAAGTGAGATCGTCTTCCTCCCATTTTTGAACTGGCATTATTAACATACTTTGATGTATTACATAAAATAATATAGTACAGTTTGATACATCAAGCTTCTTCTGAACAGAAATGCATTTGACTCAATTTATGAAGAAAAATCAAATAACATGATAAACAAATAAGAGTTGGATATTGGAAAGTGCATTAACAAATAAAATTTAGAGAAATGCATTTTTCTGGCTTTCACATTTATCCAGCTGTCTTTAACAGCATGTCTTAGGCTGACGTCTCTACAGAGGACTCTTAAGGTACAGGCCAGGAGCGGGGAGAGACCAGGTTTTCATTGCTTCCCAGAGGTAGTATTATTTTTAACATGATTTCATACACAGGATCCTAAGACTAGGTATAAATACCTTCAGTCTTCTCCAGTACATGCCCCTCAATTCTGAAAATGTAAGCTCCCACAGATATATAAAATGCGAATAGGCACCATGTGTTTACATCTTACTGAAATTAAATCTCAAGTTGCCGCACAGACCAGGTGCTGCCAGCCTAAGGCCATTGCTCCTCAGCTCCTTATGTGGCACGTGGTGCCCAAGTCTTCCCCCCACAGGGCATCCAATCACTGGGGCCCTCGAGACTCCAGCCGGTCCAGCAGGATTCATCTTCCATGGGCAGCAGTGGCCCAAGGGCCACGGCAAGTCACTTCTGGGTTTTCTCCTTAGCTTGGGACGAGAACTTGAATGAGTGTACCCCAGTACAAGCCTGCACACGTAAGTCTAGCTGGTCATGCTATTCCCAGTACATATCACATTGTCTAGATTATATCAGAAATGAGAACATCAACTTGAAAAGATATACAAGAAACCCCTTGGTCCCTGCATGTGTGTGTATATGTGTGTGTGTGTGTGTGTGTGTGTGTGTGTCCGTATGTGTATCTGAGTGTGGATCTAACATGTGCAATCATAGACTAACATATATCCCTCAGGACATATCCTTCACCATCTGTGTTTTGATGCCAGTGTGAGAAACATCGTCTAACACAGTTTCGTCATTTTAAGGAAATGTCAGTTTTCTTCTACCAGCCAGCTGGACATGGGACATGCCAGTGACACAGAAGGAGTGGCACTGAAGTGGTAGTATATCCATTTTTTTTTTTTTATGTATTTCATACAGGGTCTCACTATGCAGGTCAGACTCACAGCACTACTCCTGTTCTTAGTCTCCTCCAGGCAGGGATTAAAGGCATGTACCACCATGTCCAGTAGGGGACTGGCTCAGCAGGCCTTGGGGTGGGGCCGGCATGGCACTGGATGCCACACATAAAACCCTGCACCCGCACTTGCCTAAGCAGACACTTAGTCCACTGAACTATCTCGCCGGCCCTGTCCATGTTACGTTGACAACCTAAGAAATGAAGGTACAGGTCATAAAATTAGGCACAATAGATTTGATATTAACATTGCATCGTACAAGTAATGGAAAGGCAGAAGGATGCATTCATACTAGAAATTAAGCTGCATCTGTAGCTCCAGAAGGTTTATGGCTGTGCACCATATTTTAGGTTTTACCCAAATAATAGTGGAAACATGGAAGTATTTTCTAGTGATTTCTGTTTTCTAAAAATGTCATTTATTTATACATTAATGTCAGCAAAGTTATCTGTACAGGGCAGACACCCTCTGTGAGGCTGGTTTAAAAGACCTGTTCTTCAGTTAGCAACACCACTGTGTGTGTGTGTGTGTGTGTGTGTGTGTGTGTGTGTGTGTGTTGTGCCTCTTATTCTTAAGTGAGATGAGTTTTTAAGCATCCTCCTCCTATGCTTTGATTTAGGACTGTATACATGCAAGATGGGGTGCACAGCACAGCAGGGCATTTCCTGACCACGCCACCCCATGTGGGGATCGAGCCCCCCCACATTCTCTGTCTCTAATGCTACTTTATGTTTCTCTGCCTTTCTCAGCTCCCAGAAGGTTGTCTAGTCTACATTAGGTGCATCTTAAATATCAGTTCAATGTGTGATGGCATTTCTTTTTGCATTTCAGAGGCAAATATAAAAAGAAAAATAAGAACAAAAAACATAAAAATACTAAAGCCTATTTGATGTAGCTTTTTAAGAAGTATTTATTATTTTGGTAGAAACTCCAGATGATTTCCTGCCTGGTTTCTTCCATGAAGTGAGTGGTTCGGAAATTCATTTTCAGGGCAGCAGTTTGAAGAGCAGCTGGGAACTTATCAGAAAGGTGTGAATGCGCAGGCCTCCCGCCCATTGGTCAGGATCTCCGGGATGGTGAGGGCCCGTGGTTTTGATGCCACTGAAGTCTGCAAAGGATTACTTTAGGATGTGGATTTCTCTTAACTGCTTGTCCCTTTGAAAACAAAAACACAGTAATCTAAGAAGCAGCTCCGTTGTGGTCCTCTGTCCTTCCTGGAGTGCTAGCACCTGAGACATCTTCGCCTCGCTGATGGGGTGCACTCTGCCCTCTAACATCTCTCAGGTATCGTTTAGAGCTTCCCAATTCATTTTTCTACCTTGCCTCTGAGCATGGGGCCACATAGGGTTGAAAGTTGTGTCCGAGTCACATCTAAAGAACCTTCCCTTTCCTTCAACTCATTTTATCCTTTATGAGAAAATTTGAGTAAGTACCATAAATTTGAGTACAACTGGTTGAATAAATGCTTATTGAACCCTGATGGACTTGTTTCTTGGGTTCCTGTAGCTCATGAGCATGTGCAGTCCAGTCCCCAGGCCACTTCAGCTGGAGTCCACTGCTCAGATTGCACAAGTGTGTTCAGTTCCTGAATCTTTCTTTGTCTCAGTTTCCTTGGCTGTAAAACATAGATAATACACAATATTTTTTGAAGGTCACTTATGGGAAATGAATGGTTTCATGTGTGTCAAATGTGTAAGCTATTCCTGGGACGATATAATTGACACATAATTGTAGAGGTTATTTATAATAGACTTTTAATGAGTTCTAATCTTTTCAAGGATGAGTAGATAAAATTGGCTTGGAATGCGAGGACTTCAGATATAGGGAGGAGTTTTCAAGAGATCAGAAAGTCGTCACGAACCTTCCTCAGCTCACCCCTCGGCCCTGACTTAGTTGACATCAGAAGCTGCTGTTGACTTCATGCTACTTGTTAAAGATGGTCCAGGATGCAGCCCACACAGCGGGGAGGAAGGAGCACCGGGAAGGACACTTCAGTGGGCTTTCAAAGTCCTTGTCTGAGTTCTCTTTCCTGCTGTTAAGAGGACCTGTGGAGGAGTCCTATGGTGACAGAAGAAAGCAGGAAGCCACGGAGCCCTGCTTTCTTCTGAGACACAGTTGCGTTATGAGGAAAGTAGCTCTCCTCAGGCAGCGTGATTGTTCCTCGGAGTTTCCTTGCTGCTTCTGGATGCTGGAAGGGTGGGACCTACATGAACTTTCTCTGCCCCGGAAGCTTCACCCTTCTATTCACCCTCCTTGCTGACCCATGCAGCCCAGACCAAAGAGTACAGAAGGGGGCCACCACGTTCCACCAGGAACACGGTCCCACAAGTGGTGACAGTCTTTCCCAGAGCTGAATGGCCAGGGCCCTCAGAGCATGCTCTGGCCAAGAAGGGTGGATGTGAACTGGTCTATTTCCAAGTTGCCAGTCCCTACTAGACCCTGGCTGAGCTCACCTGGCTGCATGCCCCTGGATTTTCAGCTGCACATCCTATAGAAGGCAGCAGTGGTTTTAGAGAAATGCATCTCAAATTCCCTGCAACGGCTCCACTTGAGGAAGTGCCTAGGTTGGATTGTCATCCAGCCCTCACGTTCTGATTACTCTCTCTCTTTGGCATTGGCCAGAAGACAGTATTGCCTTACTCACAGCCTCTACCTCTTTATTACTGACAGGGCCTTGCTCTTGAGGGCCTCCCACAAGAGTAGAGCCAAAAATGTACCAGGCTCTCTGTCATAAAATTGAACTCAGTGCTAAGAGAGGTTTGCTTACTGAGGCCACGATACTTTAGTAGATCAAAATAAACAGCATTGAAAAAGAATTAATTTATGTATTTTGTACAGGATCTCACTACTCAGCTCAGACTCATAGTGATCCTCCGGCTTCTAGCCTCCCCAGCTCTGTGATTACAGGCATGGGTCACCATGCCCAGTCTCGGTGGCTGGCTCAGCCAACCCTGTGGCAGGGATGGCGTGGCATGTGATGACTGAGATAAACTGCATTTTTATTCTTCCATGCCAATATTTCTGAGTCCATTCATTAAACAAGATGCTTCTAGCAAAGGAGATCTCTTACAGTCATTGGTTAAGACCAGGTAAAATGTTATCAGTGTATTTTGCAGTTACTGAGAAATGGAACAAACTTAATACTAGGTTACAAACCTCTTTGCATGTAAGGTATTTCTTAATTCACTACTTTAAAGACACTGAGAAAAGAAATAATTGAGTCATCAGCTGTGAGATGATTAAAGTAATTTTTGAAGGTTTTTACTGTGTGATTTTTGCCGTGTACCTCGGGAAGCATCTAAAGAACGGAATGCCATTCCCACACGAAATTTTTCTGTCCATCTCTGTTTTGTGAATGAGGCATCTCTAAAAACCAATATAAGAATGCAACTCACGCTGAACACTATCTCCTTTTTATTTGTCAATCATATTTTTATTTGTAGTATTATAAGAAAGTCTATCAAGGTAATTAAGAGTTATATGGACAGTAAAAGATAGCTTTTTGTGTTTAATTATTACATTGTACAATGAAGATATGTTGCTTTATCAGTTTTATATTTGTAATGATAACTCATTTTCAGAGCAAATATTATTACTTAAAGGTTTATGATCATAGCCCATAAAAGAAATTTACATTTCAGTGCTTCTATATTGTTGCAATAAATATGTTAGGTGATCAATAAAGATTTTCTAGTGCAAAATATATGTGCAGATAGAGAATATTTAATGGAAGTGCAAGTTCAAGTTTATAATTGAAAAATGCACATTTTTTTTTTTACTTTTAAAGAAAAGCTTGGACTGGAGAGGTAGCTCAGTGGTATAAAGCGCCTGCTTAGGCAAACTTAGGCAAGCATAGGGACCGTGGTCCAATCTTCAGCACCACATGCCATGCCAGCTCTGCCCGCAGGCTGGGCTGAGCCAGCCAACAGAGTCCAGGCAAGGTGGTGCACACCTGTAATCTCAGCATGAGTCCAGGTTGCATAGTGAGACCCGAGTGACCACCAAATTAATTAAAAGATAATAATAAAATAATAAAGAACAGCTTATTGATGGACTTTGAGTGTTCAGAATTACGATTATCAGACATGGTAGCTTTTATATTTCCACTACATATGTATGTATATGTAGTATATGTATGTATATGTATGTATACATACATATATATATATACTTATATATTACATATAATATATAATATTATATTATTACACTGTGGGTCTGAGCTGCATAGTGAGACCTTATACCAAATAGATTAACCATAATGATAGCATAAAAACATGTTTCAAAGCTTGCAGAACTCATGTGCACTCAGTCCCTGGGATTTTCTGTAGCCCCTGGGACTGGAAGGCGGTGACCCCCTTGCTCTGTTCCCTTTACCTTCCACTGCCAGGCTCGCTGGTGCCTGAAGTTCTACAACTAGAGGAGGAATTCTGCATGCAGGGTCACCAGCTGTGCTCCCCTAAGAAAGGCCTTGGAGAGCAAGGAGCAAGGAGAGGCCTTTGGGGCCATAGCTCACACAAGGAAAATAGAAAATTACTATAGACAGAGGAAAAGTGAACAGAAAATTAAGCATGGGCCCCAGGATGGAGGGGTGCGCCTTGTACCAGTGCCTGCCTGTGCAGCTGGCAGACGTGCTCCATGGCAGCTAAAACGTCAGGGGGACAGTGAATGCGGCCGGAAACTCGCCACCTTAAACGTGGACTGGAAACAATGTTGAATTATACCTGTAACAAGTGGCATATGGAGATGCTCAGGGCCATTGACAAATAAAGAATTTATTTGTATATGAGTCTCTCTTGGGTAAAGAGAAATCTTTGCTAGCTTTATCTACATGAATAGCAGGCTTTTCCCAAATTTGGAGTTGATGGAGAGGGAATGACTGGCGGACTGTGGTGATCTCTGTAACACACACACAGGCATCACTTACGTGGTGTTGTTTGCGTGTTAAAATATGCTTATTTGGTTAGTCCGGTTTGAGAGAAGAGCACGTTAAAAACTTCAGAACAGTATCTGGCTATTGCTCTGGGGAGACCCTGCCCACCATGCACCCGACTTCCCAGCCGCCATGCCCACTCCTGAGTACCGCTGAGCCTGCGCAAGGGGACCCTGCTGAAGGAAGCCTATCGTTGCTTCCTCCCCAACCCCTTGCCTGACAGAGGACCTCGTAGACTCAGCGCTTGTCCCTTTGAGCGAACCATCTTCAGGTCCTGAGCTGTAGGCAATCTCACCCAGGGCTGCTCTCTAATGTTCTTCTGACTCCTACACCCGGCCCCAGGCCCTCCATTGCAGGCCAAACGCAAGACTGACTGGATAAGCTAATCAGGGTCTTCTCATTCCTGTGATGTCAGAGGTGCCAGCTCCGTGCTGGTCTCACTGCAGGGGCTGCAAGGCTGCTGTGTGTCAGCGCGTGTGCCTGTGTCCCGTGGCACAGGCACAGCTGGGGCCTGTGGGGCACCCCTTCTCTCCTGCTGCTGGGCTCACGTTCTCAGTGCCCAGAACAGCTGCAGACGGGCTTCTGTGCCAGGAGGCACATTTATTTCTGCAGGAGGGTTGGCGGTTTGCAGGTCATACACGGAGACAAGCAAATTTCACTGCATTTGGCACCTCCATGGTTGGGGACAGAGTGGGCGAGATGCACTGCGTGCTTTGGTAACATCACCCTCCTCTCCACGGGGCAGAGGGAGCAGTACCCAAGGGATGGGGATGCTACTGGTGACATCCTTCTCCCCCGAGCCCTTAAGAGGCAGCCCTGAGTCCCTGAGTAACTGTTGGATTTCCAAGGTGAATTTTGCGGCATAACAAACTGCAGCCTGCAGCCTCTCGGGGGCTTGGGAGCTCGTGGAGATGAGCACCCCTGCAGCTCTGGCAGCCAAGAAGCCCAGGTTTTGATTAGCTGCAAGTTAAGCATTTGCTTTGTGGATTATCTGTGACCTATTTGAAATACTGTACGGCTCCACTCAACTTCCCTTGTGCCTCTGGGCCATTTCTCCCGCAAGATGCATGATGCGTGTGCGGAGGAAACATAAACTAATTCTCATGTAGGCCTGGGGGTGAGAGCAACTGTGCAGCAGAGGCAGACACAGGATATGCCCATAAATCCAGTGGAAATGATTTTGCATCATCCATTCTTGAGGATAATGCAGGCCTCTCTTGCCATGTAGGTAGGGTGCTCCCTCAGTAATTGGTTCCCGTTAGTACTCTTGTTTGTCTCACTTACTCCCTGATGTGCTCCACTCCATTTATGACGTATCCCCATCTTTCTTTTTCTCTTCTCCCTCCTGCCCACCTTCCTGCCTCTGCCCCCATCCCCTCCCCATGTCCCTCGCAGGTGTACCATAGATGACCGGGTCACCCGGGTAGCCTGGCTCAACCGCAGCACCATCCTCTATGCTGGGAATGACAAGTGGTCCATAGACCCTCGCGTGATCATCCTGGTCAACACGCCAACCCAGTACAGCATCATGATCCAGAACGTGGATGTGTACGACGAAGGGCCTTACACCTGCTCCGTGCAGACCGACAATCATCCCAAAACCTCTCGGGTCCACCTCATCGTGCAAGGTAGGTCACGGCTGGGCTCAGCTCGTGTCCCTCTCAGTGATGAGGTGACAGTGATTTGCACTTTGTCCTACCGATGCTGGAAGACGTGAATGTCATTTTGTGCTGTTGAGTCCATGGGTTGAGAACCGACCTTCCAAAGACCTCAGTGCTGTTGCTAACGCCTGTGTTGGTGTCAGTAAGTTGTCGGTCTGGCTGAACACTCTGAGAAGCTTAGCTTTCTGGAACTGGATCAAGATATAGTAAACATAGCTAAGTAACAACCTATTCAAAGCGCTTCTTAATAATCTCTTTGGGTCTTATTTTATTATGAAAAAGAGCTGATATTGATGTCCTGCGTGTGACGTGACTGTGCTCTTGCACCGCTGCTGGTTGGTTGCTGAATGTCCCAGTTGGGCACCCCTGGCCTTGTTGCTGTGATATTCAGTGCCATAGTGGGGCTGGAATTACGAGGACTGCGAGTCATAATGTCATCCCTGGTCACTGCTAAAAATAAATTCACAAATGAAAGAGGACTCAGGAGAGAATGCCTTCACATCCTGTTTTATTCTCTTAGAAATTTGAAATAGTATAGCCAGGGTGTGGTATCAATGTGATGTTTCTGTTGTTGTCATTTAAAAATATTTTAGCTTAAATTATACTTTTTAGCAAGAGTGAAGAAATATCAGAATCCCAGAATACTGATACTAAATATTAAAGATCAAGGATTAGAAACCCATGCAGAGAGCAGCCCTAAGATTGTGAGAAGTATTTTAAGCAAGGCAGCAATCCAAATGGACTTATTTTGGACTGGTCCAACTGCCATAGCTATGCGAAGCACTTTCTGTGGAACATTAATCATCTTCTGGTGGGGATGAAATTCCAAGCAAATGAACCCTGTCAACAGAGACACAAGCTTTCTCTGCCGGTGGAGTTTGGCTGGACATCTCTCAGAGCATCCGTTACTAGCCAGCCAGGAACAGGCCGTGAGCTTTTCCAGAAGAGATACCCGTGCTGGATTCTGTCTCCTCAGTTTTATCTGATTTCATCTAGCATAGAACCCACAGATTTCTTTTTTTTTTAATTTTTAGATTCTGAAATGTGTGTGGTACCCTTGCTTAGCTAAGAGATCCCTTCATCTCTGCCTAAAAAAAATGTACCGTGCTACTCATTTCCGCTAGTTCTGTGGAGAGAGGTTGATTAGGGGTTAGGATCTATTCATGCTGAATTCAAGATGCCCGTTCTTTCCTTTGGCGAGAGCGGCGTTGTGCTAACGCAGCATCCAGAACACCGCAGCGGGCCATTTGGGATGCGGATGTTGGGCCAGGGCCTGATGCAGCCTCTGCTCCCAGGAGTCTCTGGAACCTCCCTGTGGCTGCCACCGGGCCTTCCAGCCATTCTCCCTCAGCTACGTGCTTTGGAGGCTCTGGGCCACTTGGTAGTGCATCTGGGGGTGCTGCTGGCCTCCTTCTCCATCCACACCCTGCCCCCGTGTGGTGGGCAGTAGGCTTTGAAGTCAGGAAAGCGCCCCCTTCTGGATAGAAAGCCGAAAGTCGCAGCTGATCCTTCTTTTCCAAGGATGGAGGAAGGTCCTGGTTCGCTGGGCCCTTGGGTCCAGCTGGGTGTCAGCTGGAAACATCTAGGGGTGTACAGAGCAAGGGTGGTGCGTTCTCACAACCCCAACTGTCCCCTGGGCCTTGATCCAGAGGAGTCGAAGTTCTCAGCCATGGAAGTGACACCTCAGTGGCACATCTATGGCCTTGACAGCAAAGTTGTCTCCACATTTTGGAGGTGTGGTAATGAAATAAAGACTGATTGTCGAGTCCTGCACAGAAACAGCCTCACACCGAGCAAGGCCGGCTCTCTGCAGGACCATGGCCACTGCGTGAAGGCGTCAAAGCTGATGTGGGTCATGAAGGGCTTGCGGTGCAGGGCGTCAAAGGTGGTGGCATTCACAATGTAACTCGAGCCATCCCTTGGGTGGGAAGTGCAAACCCAGGGTGTCCCCCTCCCAGTCTCAAACCAAGAAGAGTCAGAGGGCCGGGGCACGTACAGACTGGCGTGGCTAAGAGCGGCTCATGTCCTCCGTGTTCCCAGCACCACCCACACTGGCTCTGGCCGTGTGAGCTGCCCATGAAATCCAAGTACAAACCATTAGGTGGAGGGGAGAAGCGAGGCTCTGGACCTGAAGTCTGGCGTGTGGCTCTTTCCATCCGGAGATGCATCTCCGGGCTGCGTCCCCTCTCTCCTGGCTGACGATAGAGCAATGGGTTCTTCCCTTGGAAGCCAGCAGAATTGCTGGGGATGCACGCAGAGCCGGAGCAGCCCAAGGGCTCTCTCCTTCTTCCCAGTAGCCATCGGCTTTCGTCCAGTCTATAGATTAATTTTTCAGACTTAGTGTTAGTTCAGGTTAGATAAAGATAATGAAAGTTTCCTAATCCTCTTAAGGAAGATTTATCTGACTGAGTAGAAAGCCTTTGGAATACAATAAGGCATGTATAAAACTGAGGCGTAATCTTGCCTTTAATTCCAAACTGCTGATGGGTATTGATTTTGCAATGAGAAAAGCTGAAAAATTTCCCTGCTGCAACTTGTCTGTTTAAAAAAGTGGGTGTTTGTTTATCTTTTGTCCATTTGGGAATGTTAATATCTCATTACTTCCGCCAACCAGGTGCCATTAGCCCGGGGGAGGCCAGTCCCGCGGGGCCCCCAGCTCTGCTGCTACCCACGTGTGGAGGACTGAGCAGCCCTGTCGCTAACCTTAGCTCTTGCTCTTCCTGTTGTCGGAGGCCACCTCTGCCATTTCTCTGCTGACACTAATTCCCAAGCTCATCTCTTTGCAAAATGAAGCTTCGTTGACTCAGATGCGGTCACTGATGCCGGAGGCACACTGCAGCCGCTGGGGCTGTCCTGTGGAGTCCCCGTGCAAGCAAGAGGGCTAGGTGCTCTACCCAGCTCTTATGGAGACCCCCAAGCAAGGTGAAACCTCGGTGCAGTGGGCTTGGGATAGTCAGGTGAGGAAGGCGCATCCGGCAGCCCTGCCCAGGGTGAGCTGGAGGGGAGGGAGCTGGAGGGACGAGGCGGGCTGTGGTTAGTTACTGTCACTCAAGGCGTGTGGCAGTAGGGAGCTAGGAGTCTGTAGAGATGGACAGCGGCCTAAGAGGGGATGAGTGCCGTGGCGTGTGCGTGAAACGTGTCCCCAGAAGTCTCCACTGTTCAAAAGCGGGACTTTTGGAAAGTGAGCAGACCAAGAGGGTGCTAATTTCTTTCCCTTCTCTCTCTCTCTCTCTCTCTCTCTCTCTCTCTCTCTCTCTCTCTCTCTCTCTCTCTCTCCATGTTTTCCATATGTGATGATCGGATTTATCCCAGGGCGCTTGTACTAATATACCAACCCACTCATCTCATTATTGGATTAATCCATTAGTGTTTGCAACATCACTTGCGGAAAAGGTGGCCAGGAGGTGTGGCCTAGGTAAAGGCCGTGGTCATGGCGATGTGACTTCAGGGCTACAGGCTGTCGTTCATCCCTCCTTGGGGAGTTCCCTCCCCCACCCTCCTTCTGGCTGCCATGAGGTAAGCAGCTTTTCCTGGGAATGCTCTTCTGCTGTGATGTTTCTGCCCCACTAGGGCGTAAAGGCAGCTGATCATGGCAGGAATCTTTGAACTTGTGTCAAATCAAGGCTTTTTCCTTCCCTTAAGTTGTTTTCAACCAGGTATTTTGTTGTAGCACTGGAAGTGGGCACGTTGCCCAAGGGCATTGGAAAGTGCTAACCAAAACACCTTGAAGGAGGAAAACTTAACTGTATCACCCATGCTCTTTAGTTTGGGAAAATACTGGTGGCCTGTGTAGTTGGGGAGAGGTAGGACGCTGTGACATGTGGAAAGGGCAACTTTCAGCTCACTAGGTTTAGACAAAGGAAGCCCGACACTCGGTAGAGGCTGCAGAGCCGGGGTGACTGAGCACCAGGAAGCATGTTCGCACGTCAGCGCAAGTTCCCAGCTTGAGTGAAGCTAAGCCGCTGGGGCCGGGTATTCCGTGAGAGGGAAGAACGCCGTACTGTGTTTCCTCAGCCCCAGCCCCCGGTGCGCCAGCGAAGCTCCGGCAGCACTCAGCAGATGCTTGTTTCTTAGAGGAACAGAGGAACAGATTGGCTCAGCAACTGAAACTACAGCAGCAGGAGGGAGATGATCACGAAGCCCTGGCCAGCCAGTGGCTGGGGTGGGTTGTCCCCAGGCCTGGCAGGGACAGTCTTGGGGCAGCGACAGGCTCGGGGCAGGGCGTCTAGGCTGTGATGTGCTAGAGTAGGATAACTCTGGTTCTGCACATTCATTTAGTCCTTTACAGGGCAGGTCCAGTCTCTGGCTAGTTTTCCCCTCCCAGTAAGTCACTGTGGGCTGCAGTACAGGGGCCAGTGAGAAATGAGACCGTGATGGAGCCGACGCCAACCTGCAGGGGTCCCCATGTGTGAGAGGAGAAGCTCAGTGCTGAAGATTGGTGTCTTCCACCCATGTTACAATGTCCACCATTTCTTGTTATTTCTGGGCTCCAGATTACTGGAAAAGCCGCAGGTTTCATATAGATTATTTCATTTTACTATTTCCATTTTTTTTCCTGGTGTGGATATCACTTTATACCAGCAGAAATTAAAGACAAACTCAAGAAAGCCACCATAAATGGTGGTGAGAGGCTGAGAGAGAGGCGGCAGGGAAGATAATTAATTTTCTAGTAGCTCATCCCTTCAGGGATGCGCACTCCAGACATTATAGCTTCATCCTATGTAAGTACTGGAAACCCTGGCCCCGTGGAGGGCCAGGCGTCTCTTTGTCATTCTAGTCAGCACTAACTCTTCAGCCTCAGCGGAAGCTACTCAGAGATCTCTGTCAGTCTGGGTTGATGGTTGTTTGGGACAGAGAGAAGAGGAAGAGCTGGCTTGTCTCTTTCTTTCTTTCTTTCTTTCTTTCTTTCTTTCACTAGTACAGGGTCTCACTATGCAGCTTGGACTTGCGGTGATTCTGCTGTCTCAGCCTCCACCACACTGGGGTTACTTGTTCTCCGGCTCAGTGTACTGGGGGCAGGGCTGGAGTGGCGGGTGGTGCAGGGAATTGAACCCTGGTCCCAGTGCTTCCCTAAGCAGACATCTAGTCCACTGAGCTATCTTACCAGCCCCTGTCTTTGTTTCTCACAGGCTGATACCCTCCACTGGCTATTGCACAGCTTAGATATCTGTTTGCTATGAGGCATTTCATGATCACCTTTTTCAGAACCTGATTTTATGCAAAATAAATTAGCAGTGATAAATTATATAATTTTTTTTTTTTTGCTTAAGAGACTCCACAGTAAGCTCATACAAATTCTTTGTACACAAATGATGGGTTTCTCCTATCATTGAATCAGTTCAGGGGCCACTCATTGTTGTACAGATTCTAGTTCAGCAAACTGAGCACCTGCTTAGGCAAGAGCAGGAGCCGGGGCTTGATCCCTGGCACTACACGCCATGCCAGCCCTGCCAGGGGTCCACACTCAGCAGGAAAAGTAGTCCTGGAATGGTGGTGCACGCCTGTAAACTCAGTGCTGGGGAGGCTGAAAACAGAAGGATCACTACGAGCCCAAGTTGTATAGTGAGACCTTGTACCAAATACATTAAAAAACAAGACAGAACAAAACAAAACAACAGATTCTATTTAGTATGTAAAGATCAATTGTTTTGAAGCAGCTGGGTCCTAGACAGCTTTAAATACCTGCCACTCTTGGCATTGGAAGTAAGTATAAATCAAATCTCACTTGCTGCTTGCTCCTACTCTACAAGATACACACCGCGTTCACATTTTATAGATAGGGAACCCAAGGCCTGGTAAGACTGAAAGCCTACCCAGGAATGGCCAGACTGCGGCTAGCTTTAAATTTCCTTCCACGCACTCCCTCTTGGCTTAAAAAAATGCTGACAAAGTGTGAGACACTTTTATGTGTCTCATTTTGATTATTCTACAAATGAGCCTTTGAATACAGAGCAGAAAGTCACCATTTTAAAAGACAAGAAATTACGGTTAGGGAGTGGGGGGTGATCTGAAGGAGTTGTACCTGGTTATGCAGCGGCTGGGTGGTCTTAAGGCACCCGATTTCCTCTACATCCCACGGGGCTGCGTTTTCTGAACCACGCATGTTGATACCTTGGAGGTAAATTTATGGAGGTAAACGGGCCTATCAGGAGAGAAGCATAAAGGAGGAGGGAGACACCAAGCCCCAGCTTAGGGTGCGAAAGGTCACCCCAGGTCTGCACCAACGAGATATTTGCAGAGGAGAGGAGGAGGCAGGGCCTCCAGGCAATTCTTGATTATATGGAAGTCTCCCCTTTAACAAACCCCTTTTTCTCTGTAATTTCCCCTTCTTCTTCTTCTTCCAAATATTACACAGTCATTTAAATTAAAATGTATAATTATGAGCTTAAAGAACAGTAAGCAGCCAACCTGAAATAAATTTAATTTATTCAGCCTTTATTTTAATTAAAATCACACACGCTCTTCATAGAGGAGTGCAAAAGAGTGGAAAAGAACAGGTCTGGGTGTGAGAAACTCACCCCTGGGGAGGGGCTCAGCTCAGGGGCCTCATGGGCCTCCACTCTTCCTGGGGTCTCATCCTGCGACACAGGAGAGAAGCGCAGCGGAACCGATTTCCTTCCTGAGTACCTACGAACACTGTGTTGAATGTGAACCTGTATCGTATGTACGCCATGTGCACACACATGGAGTCGCTGGCATTTGCAAATACTCTAAAAAGGTTTCCTATCTGTAAATTGTACTTATGGGCAAATGCGGCCTACAAGACGAAGGGTCTTTAGTGCAGAATAAGGGTGAGAGCTGAGGGGTTCTTTGGGCTTCTTTTCCAGGGTTTCCTAATGGTAGGTCGTGGCGTTCGTAAAGGAGTCCTTTCTACTTGTTCCACCTTACGGTGATTTTTAAATGTAAATTCACTGGCTGAATTCTTGTGGAACTAGCATTCTCGGCACGCTGTCTTTATACCTTTACCACTGAGGGGCAGGAAAAGTTGCTTCTAACCTCATATTTTCTTTGGTCCTTAGGATTTGGGGTCCTCTTGCTGACATCACTAGTTAGTGATTCTGAGGAGAGTCCTCGTTGCTCTATGACGTTTCTAATGTACACAATCCGTATCCAGCTGTTTCACGTGCACATCTCTCTTCTGCGTGTGCTTTAGCTATGCCCACTACCCTTCCATTCATACGTCAAGAAGGGGTTGTGGTAACTGAGGAAGTAACTCTAACGGAGAAGGAATCAAGAATACCATTGCCTTCAGAATAACCTCTGCACCCAGTGAAAGGAGACTTTTAAATAATGTATTTAGTACAGGGTCTCACTACACAGATCAGACTCATAGTGATCCTCCTGTTTTCAGCCTCCCAGGCACTGGGATTACAGGTGCGCACCACCACGCCCAGTCTCAATCACTGTCTCAGCTCGCCCCAGGGGACTGAACCCCTGGTCCCTTTGTCTGCCTAACCAGGGGTATTTTTTTTAAATGAAAGAAACTTCTTTCCTGAGAAAAGTGTTCCCTGTGCCCTCCGTGCACGACACCTCCTTCATGCCTGGGGGCAGAGGGAGGCCCAGGCCAGCACTTCCCAAGCAACCCCCCTGTGTTCTCAGATTCTGCCACTCAGCCCATGGTAGAGCTGAGCTGCCGTCCACACCGCGGGATCTCCCAGGTTGCGATGCGTTCTAAATATCGCGTACAGTTGGAAACAATGGGGTCCAAAGTACAGTGATGAAACCATGGTTTCTCTGCCTTTATCAGGTCTTTTCTCCAATTATTGACACAGGAAACCTTCAAATGATACAGGGGAAAAATGATCTCTCGACCTGACTGGGATAAATTCATGTTCTCTAAAACCGAAGAATGAATTTTAGAAACAAGTGGAGGTTTGAGCAGAACATATTTATTGAAGGAAAGAAAGCTCCTGTCCAAGAGAGGGACAATACGGGAGCCCAAGCAGGTTGTCCCCAGGAAGCTGTCTTTTCCAGGGACTTTTATAGAATAAAGCCATGCACTGAGGCGGGTCTAAGGTGGTGGAGAACATGGGAATTTGCTTAGGTGGGCGTGAGGTGGGGCAAAGCTATACTCAATCACTGAGATTACAATCACCATTGCTCAAGTAAAATTGATTAAATCCCATATCAAATGAGGAATCGAGTTACCTTGCAAGGGGGCATGAATACAGGACAGGGTCTCTTTCTGTGTGGAGTTGAGTTAGTGACTCTTTTGGGCTCTTTCAAGGTGATGGATACCTATTTACAACACTCAGTTAAAATCCCTGATGTCCATTCTTAGGGAAGTATGTGGCTACGTTTGTTTTCTCTTTTGTCTTGAGGTCTGGCCCACATGGGAGTACCTGTCTCTTCCAAGTCGCAACCTCACCTTGGCTTCTACCTTGTCTCCCGGAGGGCCTGGCCCTGTCTGACTGCCTATAATATTTCTATCTAGCTTAGCTACCTACAACATAATCATGAGGAGAAATAGGGTACTTCCCTCTCTCCATTTAGCAGATAAGACCGCGACACTCACACACACACCTTTACACGCATTCACACCCTCCCACATTCAGTCTGATTCCTGTGCTCCAGGATTGTTTCTTCTGCCCCCGCTGCAATTCCACCCCACCTCCCGCTCAGCACCTCACATCAGTCTCATCTACAAGAGACACAGAGACTGCTCATTCTCTTCTTCAGTTTATGAACTGTAAAAATAGAAGGACTTGGGATTTCCAAAGGCGATGGAGCCTAAACAGAATTTGCTGCTACGTGGATTCCTTGTCAGGGCTGGAGCAGGGCTGGGGACTTCTGAAAAGGGGGTGGCCCATCCTGCAGGACTCCTGTCATGGAAGGTGAATGAGGGGGCAAGCAACCACAGCAGAGGTCCTTGCCACGATCCAGGAAGGCGCTGCCCGTTGTGGCAGCTGCGTTGGTGTTGCACACAGGAGCTGGAGCCAGGAAGAGAAGTGCCGAGCTGAGGCTTGTCGTGGGCCTTATTTGCAACAGAATTAAATAAACACTCCTAGTACAGCCCGTTCTCCCAGTCATCACTGATGTGGAGATGGAGAAGAAAATGAAATGCCTGTTATGTTCTGCTCAATTTACATGGTGATCTCAACGCACTTCCTCAGGAGCGAGGCTGCCAACAACTCCAGTAAATAACAAAGATGCTTTCTAACGAGTTCCTGCTGCCGTGAACACACGGCAATCGTATCTCAGAGGGCGGGTAAAAATGCTAAATATCCGTGAAGTCTCGGAGACGAGTTCACCGTGAGCCTCACGTGGCCATGCGAGTCCAGATGGAGTGTACTGCCACACCCTCGAATCCAGAAGTCTGGTCGATCATAGCTTAGCATCAGGGACACTGAACCCAGAGTAGTAAATACACATACTCAAGCAGGTAGTAAAGCTGCAGGTGTTTGAAGAATCTGAATTGCATTCCCTAACCACTGACCTCTTCATTAAAAAAGTTTTAAAATCAAGCATAGTATCTTGACCTCAAAAATGATGATGCTTATTGGTTTTTTGGATTCTCTCAAAAATAAAAAAAAAAAAAAAAAAAAAAAAAAAAACCTGTAGTGCTTTTTTTCATTAATATAGCTCTAAAAATTGAAAAGCAGTAGAAATGATGTACAGGTGAGATTATCAGGAAAATATCCAAGGATCTATTTTCTTAGTAATCGTAACCCATGGCTGCCATTCACTCAGCAAGCTGTCTGGCAGTCCTTTGAAAGACATTACCAATTCTATTTTGCTATGAGACCCAGGAAGTGGAATTCACTCTCTTAACGTTTGCATGAAGAAGCTGAGGTAAGGAAGGCTGAGGAGGTGGCTGGAGGCCCCTGCTGGGAGGTGACCACCTGGGAGAGCCGTACACCCAGCAGAGCAGGCGGCGTGGGTGGGTCTGCTACCCCTTCTCTGGGGCGTTTGCTGGCCCCACACCTACCCCACAGTGGGTCAGCTAACCACCAGCTCACCCCTTGTCTAATAGCTCTCAGGCAAGATTTACAACCAGAGAGGCTGCTTGGTCTCCTTTATCTGTATTATTATTGCAGTAGTTGTAAATTCCTTCTTGGAGTTCACATATGCTCTCAGTCGACAGTCCCAGGTCTTCTCCTAATCTCAACCTCCTCTTTCTTTCTTCCTTTCTTTCTTTCTTTCTTTCTTTCTTTCTTTCTTTCTTTCTTTCTTTCTTTTACAGTTTAACAAAATGTTTTTTCATACATAATTATGGGGAAGTAATACATTCAAATTAAACACAGTACTTCAAAGCCTTTTGCATAGAGAATTTATGGACCACATTTAACAATAAACTCTAGTTGTTTAACAACAATACTTCAAGAGCCTCTTATTTCTGACTCTGGCTTGAGCTTTCATTTAGGTATATGTCAGCCATCGAAATGAACTGAACCTTCCTTCCTCCAAATCCTGCTCTTTCATTAACATTCCTATTCGTAGGAACACCTTGCAGGGACACAGCCTTGCCTCGGGCTGCCTTGTTCTCTGTTCTGCGTCTCTGTTCAAGCAGATGTTGTGTCCCATGAAGAAGCCATTGTCTTTCTCTGTTTTCCCCTAAGTACCACCTCCTCATGCACAGTCTCCTTCCCTCCTGACTGGTCACCATTGCCTCCTAAAGAACATCTCTCTCTCTCTCTCTCTCTCTCTCTCTCTCTCTCTCTCTCTCTCTCTCTCTCTCTCTCTCCTTGCTCATTCTAACAACATTCTCCAGGGCTCTCTGATGCACACATCTGGTTATGTCTCTTCTACTTGTGGTATTGTAAATATATTTACATTTTTATTCTTAACTGATTCATACTGATTGTATGTATCTAATGGGGTACAGTGTGCTGTTCCCATATGCATGAACAAGGTACAGTGATCAGATCAGGGCAGCTGGCGTAGCCATTTCCTCAGACATTTGCTAATTTTATTTTAGAAATAACAAAATCTTTACTTCTAGCTATTCGGGAATATATAACTGTTCATGATGATGTCTAATACTAAATTTGCAAAATTTATATTATTTTCCTGGGTGCTAAACTCTGGATGCAAGACCACCTCTCCTTTCAGGCTTAGCTCCTATTCCTCGACTTGCACCATGCAGACCTTTAAGTTTCATTTATCTTTGTCCAGCTCCTCATCTCAAGCCTTTTGCACTTTTCCATTTCTCACATGATTTATGTGCTTTCAGTGTTCTTCATTCCGGATTTCCAAATCCTGCAGAAAGCTCTGCTGCCCAGAAGATATTTCTGTCAGGGTGGAAGTGTCTGCATTTCCGCTTATATGGTGGTAGTGGTCAGTCAAACATAGGGATGGGGAGGTGGAGATAAGGCTGGTGCAAACAAGGACTGAACTTTGATTTTATTTAATTTTAACTAGTGAGTATCAGATTGCAGAACATGGTCCAACAGTTGCTTAGGCTCTTGAAGCCAAAGTTTTTTGTTTGTTTTTGTTCGTTTGTTTTTATTCTAGTGGTCATTTTATCTGGGCTGTCTTTTTTCCTTTTTATTTTTTAAGAGATTGTTTATTTGCAAATCTAACTCCTTTCCCTCTAGATTATAAATTTGCTTAGAGGCAAAAGTCAGAAATGGCATCATAGTTTTCCATCAGCCACACCCTGAATTAGCAGGACCATATAGGTAGCTCTTCGACTTATGTTTAATTTTATCAACCCATAACAATAATTGGTAACAATTTTAATATAATTTTATTAACATTTTATACAAAATTTAGAAAAAAAATTCGACTTTTCTTATGAAATAAGCATCTCAAAGTGAAAACTGACTGGAATAGGCACTGGAGATTACTGGTGACCACACCCCCAAAGCAACATACAGCTCAGATTTATTCTCTTCGGTTTCCTGTGTATAGGACATATTGCTGTAATCCAGGGGATCAAAAAATATAACTGTTGAACAAGTAAGCTCTTAGTGAAACCTGTAAAAAGATTTCATAATCGAGAGCTTGGTGTGAGTGTCTGCCACTGCCACCTCCCTTCAGAGTGTTGGAAGCCTCCCCAGCAAGGGGCACTGTGGCAGCCTTGGCAGGTGGAGCTGGGAGAGACTGAGTCCAGCCTGCTGCAGTCAACCTAATGGGACAGATTATGTGCTCCGATTGGCCAGCAAGCCGGCATTAATGACCAGTTAGCGACTGTGTTCAGCTCAATTAATTTATATTTGTATTTTGCAAATGAAAAGTTGCTCTGTTAGATTATTGATTCTTTGTCCCTGTATTCAATTTGTTTTTAATTGCAGCATTGCTGGGCCAAGCCCTCCCTCCTGGCAAGCTGGCAGTAAATCTGCCACCATCTCAACAATCAACAATAAATGTGTCTCTTCATGTCATTATTAATATGTGTCTTGGATTGGTTCATTACCATGGTTAACAGTTTATAAGAGCTAGATGGCACTCTGCCAGGAGGATTTCTCTCCCAAGGGCTATTTTGTCATGAGGGGATTGATGTTCTCAGGCTTCTGTGGTACCAATAAAAGGGGTCTGGGATTTAATTTAATAGAGCTGGAATTCAAACTATCTAATCCTTTTTTATCATAAAGTTTGGAAAGAAGATATTGGTCAAATAGAGATTTGCGCCTCTTCCAGTTCTGCTTTCGTCTCCTTTCTCCATTAATCTTTCTAATTCCTGCTTAATTTTTGTTCTTTGGGGTTTTTCCTTCAAAAACCACGTAACAGCTCCCTGAATGATCGACAACCTCAAGGTGAGGGAGCCACGTGCGCCCAGAGTTGGAGGGCGACTTTGGGATTTTCATTAGTTGGGAGCAGGGAAAAGTTCCCACTCTTGGTGTGTGAATGGTGATTAACACAGCTGTGGAAATGCTGCACTTACAATGCCAGCCATACTGAGGGCTGGACCAGAAGAGAATAAGCTCTGTCCTACAGCAGAATCATGATTAGTTACAGAACTGATGTTGGCTCATTCAGCTTTTAGAATGTTGTAGGGGAAGCACAAATTTTAAGCAAATGTATAGTTTGGTGGAAGACACCTTCCGTGTCAAAGTAGAATCTTAAATAGGACTAGAAGACTTCTTTGGAGCCATGGGCTGATCCAGCCACAGTGTGGGATGCATGTCATGTGCACATTGCTGGAGGACACCACCTGGTCTTCTTCACATGTGCAGTTACCTATCCATCCTTCGATGCAGGATGTGGATTTTGTACATGACATGCCATCAGCAAGGGACACCACTCTTAGCGTGTACCTGTCCATCACAGGTTAGTCCGAGCTGGCTTTGTGGGAGTTTCATGTGGAAGGTTTCTCTACATGAAGCTTTAGGGATGCAGAGACACAGAGCTCAGGAGGTGGCTAACGGCGACTTGAGCCCATAAACTCTGGTGGAAGAGACCTTCCGTGTCAAAGTAGAATCTTAAAAAGAAGATATTGGTCAAATAGAGATTTGCGCCTCTTCCAGTTCTGCTGGAAGGACTAGAAGACTTCTTCAGAACCATGGGCTGATCCAGTCACAGTGTGGGATGCATGTCATATAGATAGAGATTTGCGCCTCTTCCAGTTCTGCTTTCTTCTCCTTTTCTCCATTTAATCTCTCTAATTCCTGCTTAATTTTTGTTCTTTGGAGGTTTTCCCTTCAAAAACAACATAACAGCTCCCTGAATGATCGGCAGTCCCAAGGCGAGGAAGCCACATGTGCCCAGAGTTGGAGGGCGACTTTGGAGAGGCAGAGAAGAGAGATGGAAGATATGATTTCTGTGTAAGCCCCTGGAACCACCAATATAGCATGGGACTAAGAAAGAAGTAGGCCAAAGCGCAGAGTAGTGAACAAAAGGCTAGAATAGAGATTGTTATGGTTTATGTCTAGTTGTTCCCCCAAAACCACATGTAATCATGAGGCAGGGACTTCTAGAGTTTGAGACTTGATTCATGATCCACTGGGATTATGTACTGATGGGACTATGAGTCTGAGTACTTCCGGGATTATGGGTGTAACCTAAGGCGGATAGGCTGAGGCAGAGAGCCTGAATGCAATATAAAGAGAGACAGAGACAGAGGCTCTCTGTTCCCCTGGTTGTTCCGTTGCCTGTGTCACCATATTGTTGCTGTTCCACCACCATGAACTGCTGGCCTCTGCATTGTGTCTCTCTGTCTTGGATCTAGCCGAGTATAGACTGAAACCTCCAGTAACTGTGAGCTAAATAAACCTTTCCTTCCTCATTTTGAGTGTCAGGTATTTGTCCCAGCAACGAGAGAAGAGTCACTATGACAGAGATCACCCACCACATGGAGCTTCTGGCCTTGGCAGCGAACCTGCTCTGTCCCTCTAGAGAAGCAGAGGGCAAGTGCCCACTTTGTCCTCTTCAACACTTTCACCAAAGACTTTGTTTTCAGAACCATCTCTCCACTCTAGTATCGAGGAGACATAAGATAAGAAAGAAAATCTTGGAGACCTTCCCATGAATTCATCTGTACACACATTGCACAGTACATGAGATTTCTTGCTTCAAATACTCCAGTTTTCAGCTTTAAAGGACAAAAAACAAGCTCTGGTCGCTGTGCACACGGCCTTCAGGCCCACTTAGGCATGCCTCTGATGAAAGTGCCGAGGAGCAAGCCTGAGCCCTGCCATGGCTAATCCAAGGCACCAACAACTATTAACAGAATCAGAGAAGGAAAAATAGCTACTTGACAAATAAAGCTCCCCAGTCCTTGCTTCTGCAGCAGCAGGGTGGTGGGTAAGGGGACAAGAAAATCAAAGTTCCTTCAAAAAAAAATTATCACACCTAGAGGCAAAATGTCCCCGCAGCAGGAAAGAAAGTGGAAAACACACCAAATCAATCACCTTAAAAATAAGGCTTAAAATCTTCCACTGCTTAAGATATGGGTAGGGAGGGGAAAATGGGTCCAACAGCTTAAAAATGTTTTATTAAACTGCATGCTGACTGTCACAGCACATACAAGGAAATGCAATTACAGGCAGGCCATTAAAAAGACACCCTAGGTAGCTGTGAGGTGGACCAGGGTGCAATCAGTGGGCGCCCACCTCACTTTAAAAGGAAACTCACTTTGGAAAAGTGCTGGAAGCAGGAGGAAGCACCTCAGACCCAACAGCCCTCAAACAAGGTGTCTTGCACCCTCGTAGCCTGCAGGAGAGGCGATGGAAACTGCAGGTGGCAAGGAAGGCTCGGTGGAGAGTTCCCCAAAGGGGACAAGAGCACCTTCCAATCTGCAGTCACCCCTACTTCATTTCGCCCTCATTTCAGCCTCAGCATCTTGGGCCTTGCTTTTGGCTGATGGGTTCACAAGGCACATACTATGCAGGTTTTGATGCTGTGCTTTGAGCATCGCTTCGGGAGCGTTAGGATCATGGGGGCTTGGGGGCTTCTCCACCAGCTGGGCTCTGGCTCGTGCCTGCCAATTAGGAGTTGGCAAAGACAGTGCCCTTGGGAGGCTGCAAGGGGCCAACCCCTTCATAAGCAGCTTGGCTTGTCTTGGCCCTGGAAGGTGCAGAAGAGATTGTCAACACGTGAGGCAGTGCGTGTTGTCTTCAGAGTCTTCACGTGCGGTGTGGTGTGTTCTGCTGGCCAGAGGAGGTATAGCACGAAGATGACAGTGCTGTAGTTTGGACCTCTGTGAACTCGTTGAGACTTTAAGAGAGGGTCTGTTACAAGGTTTGGGTCACTGAAGGTGTGTCCTTGGAGGGGACTGTGGGGCCTAGGCACTTCCTGTCTGACCCCTGGCTGTGAAAGGAGTACTTCTGCTCCTGCACCACTGCCTGCTTCCACCATGCTGGGTTGCTTCCGCATGCACTGGAACAACAGGCCCACTTCTGGCGTCCCTAGGACATTCACAGCCCTTTGTGCCTTAGGAGCCAATTTTCTCAGATATTCCTTCTGCTGACCAAAAGCTGAGTGACACAAGCCACTACTCTCTCCCCTCCCTTGGTGATCCTCACAGTGCCAGCTCCTCCTTTTCAAGTCAAGACCTTCTCTTGTCAATGCCTGGAGGTGGTGTTTGTGCTTGGGCTTTTGCATGCCAAAATCCTCGCAACAGCTCTGTCACTCAGTGCTGTGGTCAAGAATGTCCCACCCACCAGGAAGAAAGAAGCAGAAGTGCCACTGCTATAGACCAAACTATATGGCTTAAGGCTATCATGAATTAGATGCTCAGAAATGCTCATTAAATGTGCCTAGTTCATGACTAGTAATCAATAAATATTTAATGATAAGCAGGATGAAAATTTTTAGTTGACGTGAACTGAAGTGAATTGATTTATGCATGTGTGTGCTTGCAAAAATGCTCTGTGAATCACACAACACGTAGATATTCCTGTAGCTCATGGCAGGTGTTACATCTAATCCTTCCTCTATAAGCTGTGAATAAAGCCTTTACATTTGCTTCAACTTTACGTGCAATAGTTGTTCATACTCATGGGGCCCTATGTTTCCATTTATGCATGCATTATGTAATAAACATATCTTTTACCTAATATACTGCTAAACAAACCATCCTGCTTACCTACCTAGATAAATCTCTTTCCCCTACTCCCTCCCCTGTCCTCCTCCTCAACTCAGTAACTCTTCCCTTTGGAGTGAGTTCATTCCCTTTTCCCAGGATCTAGTGTCACTTTTCTCTTTTAGGTTGCTACACTAAGGAAACAATATGATGTTTGCACATGTGGGTCTGATTTATTTCACTTAAGAGTATATTCTTTATTTCATCCATTTCCCAATAAAAGACTCAATTTATCCTGTTTTATGGCTGAATAATTCTCCATTGTATAAAAATGCCACTTCTTCTTTGCCCATACTTCAGTTGATGGGCAAGTGGGCTGTTCCTCAGATTTAGCTTTCACATCTTGTGCTGCTATAAACACGGGTACACATACATCACTGGTGTATGAGATTTTCACTTTTTCTGGAAAAATAGCCAGAAGTGGAGTAGCTGGCTTGAACGGGATCTGCAATCTCAGCTTTTGACGGAATCTCCACACTGATGCCCATCGTGGTGGTACCAGTCTGCGCTCCCACCAACATTGGGGAAGGGTTCCTTTTTTTCTCCATAGCTGCTCCAGCATTTGTTCTTGGTACCTGATATACTTATCTCATTTTGGTGAAAGCGCTCAAAAATCTCTCTTCCCACTATCTTGAGATGCACAGCATGTCAGTCTTAAGTATATAACTCTTCCTGACAGTAGAACGCCAAGCTTCCTCCTCCTCTCCATCCACAGTGCTGTGCCCGCAGCCAACCTCCCCCAGCTTTGACTTCCCTACCAAGGCTTTTCTAATCACTGTTCTACTTGCAATATCCTTGAGGCCAACTTTTTAAAAGTTCTCTTAGGAGGAAGGTCAGACAGTATTTGTCTCCTTGTCTGGTTTATTTTTTTCTCATAGTTGTTCAAGCTCTTTTTTCTGACTTGCGGGCTTGTAATCTTTTCCTTCATCCTGCCAGGCCAACTCACGTGCTGGAGATAAGGTGCTAGTCCCTGAGGGCTTTCAGCATGTCTGCCATGGTCCTGAATGGTGGTAGATAGGTAGGTAGGTAGGTAGGTAGGTAGATAGATAGATAGAGAGATAGATAGACAGATGGATAGACAGATGGATAGACAGTCAGATAGATAGACAGATAGATAGATAGATAGATAGATAGATACATAGATACATAGATAGATAGATAGATAGACAGATAAACACAAAGACAGATAGACAGTCAG